>PITA01000995.1:167755-221589 GCA_004023965.1 Spilogale gracilis
GGGGGGGGGGGGGGGGTTAGTGGGGTGGGAACGGTGGAATATGGATTGTGGCAAGAAAAAGTGGAGAGGGGAGAGAGTCCTACGAAACCATAATCTCCCCCGTCACCTACCATTTGCTGCTTTAAAAATCGTATCCTCACTGCTCCCCCAAATATCTAACTAGAACTATTAACACCCCTTCAACACCTCCCCAGATGTCAGGTTTCCTTTTGACTCTAGCATCTAGCATTTAGTAACTCGCCATGAAAAAAAATTTACCAGGGGAAATGAGTGCCGTTGCTGAAATTGTTTTTTTGCTTGATACAAAAAAAAAAAAAAAACGCTGAAGTACAGCTTAGCCTCACCCTTAACTCAGAAATGGCATGCCTGTGCTAAAACACTTACTACACAAATGAGTGGATGAGGCACTCCATTCTTACATATAGGTTTTCATATCCTTAAGAATTCTGTTAACATTTGAAAATAGAGTTGCTAGCACACTTAAACAAAAACCAAAACAAACAAAAAAAAACCCCACTATCCTAGTCATGAAACAGTATTCTCTGTCTGCTTTGTAATGACTGTATTGTACATTTAAAATTTCATTTAACCTTTAAAATATGAATGAAACTTCTGTAATACCTTCAAATCTTAATAGTGAAAGCAATGGTTGATATGCTTAATAAATTCATCACCTAGCACAGTGCTGGGCACATTGTAGGAATAGTTGACTTTAATGGTGATAGTGCATTTTAGAACAATTATTTTACATCAACTTAGTGATTCAACAGTGCAATCTGTTGCCATCTTATATATATATTATATATATAATATATATATTTATATGTTTTAATTAATATATAATGTATTATCTGCTTCAGGGGTGCAGGTCTGTGATTCATCATTCTTACAGAATTCGCAGCACTCACTGTAGCACATACCCTCCCCACTGTCCATCACCCTGCCACCCCATCCCTATCACTCCCCTCCACTCTGTTGCCATCTTATATTGTTTAAACTTCATTTGATGGCTTATTGTGTGTATATGCCACAGTCTGAAGTCTGCTCAAGGCAAATTAGTAAAGTCTGCCGTTCTATAGTACATCATTTATCCAGGATTGATGCAAAGCAAACTGTTCCAATTAAGTGATGATCAGTAGAATTGGGATCTGGCCCTTTAAAAGTCAAACTTTCTTAAAAAACAAAAACAAACAAACAAACAAAATTGGGTGCCTGGGTGGCTCAGTGGGTTAAGCCTCTGTCTTCAGCTCAGGTCAGGATCTCAGGGTCCTGGGATCCCGGCCTGCAGGGCATCCCTTCCCATTGGGCTCTCTGTTCAGCAGGGAGCCTGCTTCCTCCTCTCTCTCTGCCTGCCTCTCTGCCTACTTGTGATCTCTCTCTGTCAAATAAATAAATAAAATCTTTAAAAAAGAAAACTGTTAGGTATTATACAAAGATTTTCTAAAATGGGTTATAATTTTTTTTTCCTTAAGCAGTTTATTGGACTTCCATTTGGCTTTTTCTTGAAAAGCCAGGGTTAATTTTATTAAAAGTGTTTATTGTGGTAGGTTGTAGTGGATTCAAGAAATGCACCAAGTTTCTCTTCTTTATCAGGCTTCTTCCTAGGTGTTAAGAGGTGCTCCCAGAAGGTATATAATCTATCAACGGCTGCACTGAAGGACTCTAGTATGCTATGACTTAGTGATTATTTCTGCCTTGTGTAGTTTCTGTCTTCTCCTTCACTAACTGACGACCTGTTGTCCTTATTCTGTTTCCACAGCATGTCTGCCTCTAATATTTCCCTCTTCTCCTGACTGGCAGCTTCTAGTTTGGTGCAGACTGGGAATCTAGATCACCTCACTTGTCACAGTCTAGTATAGTAAAACTAAATAGATCCTATGTAAAAAAAAAATGATGTGCTCTCCAAGGAGTAAGACACGTCAACCTCAATTCATAGACTTTGGGACAGCTGTTCAGACTACTCAAATGTTGCTTTGAAAAGCATTGTTTTTGCTCCTTACCTGGGTTTTGGATCATTGAAGCTTGAGATAAACAGCCTTCCAATAAGTGAGGTTACACAGTTGACCCAACCAGCAGAGTATTGGTCCTGGCCTCCAAAGCTAGTGTTAAACAGTCTAAGACCATCTGTTAGATGACTTAACAAAAGTGCTCACCTCTTTATTATTATTATTATTATTATTATTATTGAAATATAATACATTATTTGCTTCAGGGGTACAGGTCTGTGAATCATGTCTTATACAATTCACAACAGTCACCATGGTGTTTACCCCTTATCAATCTATCTTCTCAACCCCTAAAAAATCCAATCACTGAAATCCTGACCCCTTTTTGATAGTGCCTAAATTGTGCATCTTTTGTGGAATTCATTTTTACTTAATCATGGTAATTGTGGTGGGGCTCTTTTATTGTTGTTCTTTGTTTTTGAAAAATCAATACCTAAGTTTCCTGGCTAAGAGAGTCACTGCAGTCATACTGGGCATATATATAATACAAGAATGCCTATTCAGTAATTTGTATTTTGAAGACAACTCTCATTTTAACCAATTGTGATGTGAAAAAGATACCCTTCGGTTTATATATTTAAAAGTATTTTATTTACACACAGAAGTATTTTTAGAGACCCAGGGTTCCTATGGCCTCAGACATTCATAGTTCAAGCTCAATGTGATGATCCATCACAAAGAAGTAAACTGAGAAAGGTATGTTTATCAGGTGCTCCCTGAATCTCCCCTGTTCTAGCATTTTTTTCCACATTTTTGTGACTGTATCCCACTCTAAATGCAAGCACTGCCGGCAGAGGCAGGGTCTGTATCCCTCTGGTTCATATTTGGATCTCTCCACCACGTATCCCTGTGCCTAAGAAGCAGCATTCAATAGATACTGGGCAAGATTCTGTTCTGTCCCAGTGGACAGTATTTAGCTCTACCTGGGGTACCCGTGTGGAATGAGGGATTTTAAGGAACACTTTACAGAGACGATAATGCTTCAGCAAACTGTTAAAAGATAAGAATTTGCCAGGTAGGCAAAGTAAGAAAGGTATTCTCAGGAAAGGAAAATAAAAACAAAAACAAAAACTGTTGGACAGTAGAGGTATAAAGAAAACAAAAATATACATTGAGGAGTATTGAATCTACATTATACACTGTGAATTAGTGACTAATGAACTATGACAACTGACAAAAATATTTACTGAAAGGACTGCAGTGGAACTACACTGTTATGGTCCCCTTACCCTCTAGAGAAAACACTATCCAATAAAAATGTAAAGTGAGCCACAAATGTGAGCTACATATGGACTTTTAGGTTTTCTAGTAGCCACATTTAAAAAATACAAAGAAATAGTTGAAAGAAATTTAACAGTATACTTAACCCAACATGTTAAAATATTTTTTAGTGTATGCATAACATAAAAATTATTTATTAAATATTTTTCATTCTTTTATTCATACTATGTTTTCAAAATCCAGTAGACATTCAATTAGTCACATTCAAGTGTTCAATCAGCACATGCAGCTAATGGCTGCTGTCCTGGACAGAACAGCTCTAGAGGACACATGGAATAGATAATAATACAGCTAATAGAAACTTCTTAGGGGTTAAGCACCTGCCTTTGGCTCAGGTCATGATCTCCAGGTCCTGGGATTGAGCCCAGTCTCTGGCTTCCAGCTCAGCGGGAGGTCAGCTTCTCCCTCTTTCTCTGCCTGTTTGTGCTCTCTCTGTCTCTCAAATGAGTAAATAAAATCTTAAAAAAAAGAAAACTCTTAGGATGAGATTCTTAATCTTATTAAATCTAAGATTTTAGTCGTGTCAATTACTTGTGTTTAACTATGCTGTGTTATAAAAACCACTTTCCTGTATCTAGGCTTTTATGCCAATTAGAAAATCAGCAAAGTTGACACTTTATGTTCTGTGTCTTCATTAACCATACAGTAGTTACAACTACTGCTATTTCTATTAACTCTGCTGGTGGACTGTAAACGTAAACTGGCTTTATGGCAGAAATAAAACACTATAAATTTGGGGTTGAATAAGCTTTAAAGAAGTCTTCTGTGAACTACCTCTGTGCTAGTTACAGTCAAGCACCTTCCGTAGAAGCCCAGGGTTTGCTTGGTTCTTCCATGCCCAGTTAGTTACTTGTGGACAAGACAATTCTGCCCAGCCTCCATTGGAGGCAGTCACCTGCCCGAAGGTGTCGTAAGAATGTGCCAAAGAGCCCTGGCTACCAAGAAAGGTCTAAAGGGTTCCGGTGAAGATGTTTAGAAACCCTGTCTCCAGATTACTGGGAAGTGTTCCATAGCAAGATTAGAGCCTTTTTACTTTTGGTGGGGCTTGAATACCAAGGACTGGCAAAACCAAGGCACTTAATTTCTATGCTAAAATGAACCCTAAAAACTGGATCTTAAAAAAAAGTCTGAAAATGAGTGTGTACAAGCAGCTGAAATGTGCAAGAGAAAGACAGATACTTCAGGGACGTGCAAAGGTGGGTGAAGTCTTCTCATTCTCCAAACAAGAACATCTCTGATAGAGTTGAATCCAGAAAGCCAAAAAGTCCCAGTGAAGCTAAAGAAAAATGTCAGTTTTGATGCTGTGTCAGTTTAGTATGTCTAAATGGCTGAAATTATTAAGTGGAATCCTATCCTTTTATGTAGAAATGGGTTATTTAGAGGCACCTGGATGGCTCAGTTGGTTGAGCATCTGACTCTTGATCTCAGCTCAGGTCTTGATCTCAGGATCCTGATTTCAAGCCTGCATTGGGCTTCATGTTGGCTGTGAAGCCCACTTAAAAAAAAAAAAAGAAAATAGATTATTTAGATCTTATTAAGCAGTCCTGTTGTAAATGAGCACAAATGAATGTAATATAAAATTGAATGAATACAACAATTAAATGAATACAAAATTTTAGGATTTCACAAACATACATCCATGTAATAAATGAACTGAGTAAAACATGATCTTATTAATTTTTTAGAGATCTTCTTCAGATAACCTTCAACTAAACAAAGTACATATCTGTTTTCCCAAATTATTCAGTGTTCTATAGAGAAGAAAGCTATAGAAGTTAGAAATGTATGTTTACTGTTTTTTTGACCCTCAAAAGAAATAGACACAGACTCTGACATATCTTTTAGATTTGTTTAGTTTAAGAAACATAAAGTTCTTATATAGTTTATCCTTTCACAAAACTTAACTAAAATTACCTTTACCCTCAAACAGGCGCACACACACAGACTTACATTTACACCCCTAAGATTTCACAAAATTCAATGAGGAAAGAGTGGTCTTTTCAATGCATGATACTGGGCCAACTAGACATTTATGGAAGAGAAGGAAATTTGACCCTTTCTTTATATCATATATAAAAATTAACTCAAAAACAGATCTTAGACCTAACTGTAAAAACTAAATTATAACATTCATAGGAGGAAATACAGCAATAAATCATCATGATCTTAGTTAAGCAAAGCCTTCTTAGATGTGGTACCAAAAGCACAGTGACAAAAGAGAGGTAGGTATATTGGACTTAAATAAAATTAAAATCTTTGGTACTTCAATGGACACTATCCAAAAAAAAAAAAATGACATGACAACAGAATGGGAGAAAACAATTACAAATTATATATTTGATAAGAGACTTGTGTCTAGAATATATAACTCTTACAACTCAATAATAAAAAGACCAATACTCAATACTTTAAAATGAGCAAAAGCTGAATAGACATTTCTCCAAAGATATAAGTTAAACACATGGAAAGATGCTCCTATCATTAGTCACCAGGGAAAGACAAATCTAATCTACAATGTTTTACCACTTCACACTTGCTAGGAATGTCTATAAACAAATGAAACAAAACATAACAGATAAAAACAAGTGTTGGTGAGGATGTAGAGGAAACGGAACCCTCATACACTACTGATGAAAATCTAAAGTGTTGTGGCTACTTTAACCTTTTCCTCAAAAGGTTAAATATAGTTACTATATGACCCATCAGTTCCACCCCTAAGTATATGCCCTGGAGAAATGAAAACTCTTTCTCCACAAAACCACTTGTATATACGAATGTTCACCCTGCTACTCTTCATAACAAAAAAAAGAGAAACAGACCCAAATATCCATGAACTGATGAATGGATAAGGAAATGCGGTCTATCCATACAATGAAATACTTCTGAGCAATAAAAAGGGAATAAACTGACACATGCTACAATATGAATGAACTTGAAGAGATGATGCTGAGTAAAAGAAGTTAGTCTTGAAAGACCACATATTGTATAATTATATTTATATGAAATGTCCATAATATGCACATCTATAGAGACAGAGAGTAGGATAGTGATTATCTAGGACAGAGGCAGGGTTTGGGAAGAAATGGGGACTGACTGCTAATGGGCATAGGATTTCTTCTTGTAGTGATGAATATGTTCTAAAATTGACTGTGGTGATATTTACATGACTCTGAGTATTCCAAAAACTGTCAGATTATACACTTTAAATGAGTGAGTTGTATGGTGTGTAAATTACATCTAAATAAAGCTACCATATATTTAAAAAACAAAATAAATAAGAAAGAACCTTTCTATCTTCCCATTTGGAAAATGAAACAAAACTTTGACATGTATTAGAAAATAGTCTGGGGGCACCTGGGTGGCTCAGTTGGTTAAGCGACTGCTTTCGGCTCAGGTCATGATCCTGGAGACCCAGGATCGAGCCCCACATTGGGCTTCCTGCTCAGTGGGAAGCCTGCTTCTCCCTCTCTCAGTCCCTCTGCTTGTGTTCCCTCTCTCGCTGTGTTTCTCTCTGTCAAATAAATAAATAAAATCTTTAAAAAAGAAAAGAAAATAGTCTGTAAATATTTAAAAAATGTTACAACTCAAAATTCTTTTTGCTTGATATGATATATCGGAAATCAGCAAAATAATATATATATATATATATATATATATATATATATATGGCCAAAAAACTGCATGTTGGAAATTAACTTTGGCTGTTTTAGAATTCTTAAATGACACCGTACAGAAGGACGGGTTTTATCAGGATAGTCTAAGTATCAGTAATTTAGTGTGCACTACATTAAGAGTGTGTGTGTGCGTGTGTGTGTGTGTGTGTGGTGTATTTCAGCAATGTTAATACAGAATTATGGAGGTGACTTAGGAAGAGAATCCTGGATAAACTGTATATACCGTTCATGTCCCACAAAGCTGGCTTATATGATAAACATAACTCAGTAATTTATAGTAATAACTATTTCTACAAAGCTAAATGATTACTCCTGTTAGGTAGTTCACTGTATTATATTTCCCTAACAGTCATATCCAAGAAATCTAATTCTAAGTTTCATCATCTAGTAACTACATTTCGTAGCTAGTAGCAGAGGTAAGAACTAACAGCAATTAAACCACGATAGAAGTTTAATTTTTTTTCAATGTAAAAAAATCCACAGACGAATTTCTGGGACTATTTTAATGATGCCATCATCTTTAAACATCCAGATTGCTTCTATTCTTTCACCTTTGGCTCTTTCTTGGTTTTCACTCTAAAGATTGTCCATGATGTTAATTTACTGCTGCAGCTCCTGTATTCAAGTTTGCATTTCTGTCAGAAAGAACATGGGTGACCTACCACCTTGTTAAGGAGTTCTGCTGAAAGGACCATCCAATAAATCCTACTAGCACTTCATTAGAAGTATTCAGAGGTAGTATGGGGGTATATAGTATTTTAGCAAAGACAATACTCAGATAAAATCAAAGTTTTGTCTCTAAGATCAGACTCGATATTGAGTGGGTGTGTTAGTTACCTCATGCTGCATAACAAACTGCCACAAAAATTAGTAGTTTAACAAGACATATGAGTATCCTATGGTTTCTGGTAGGTATAAAATTCAGGAACAGCTTAGCCAGGTTATTCTGATACAAGGTCTCTCAAGTGGCCGCAATCAGGATATTGGCAGGGTCTGCAATCATCTGAAGGCTTGCCTGGAGCTGGAATATCCAATTTCAAGAAGGCTCCTTCACAAGGATTTTGGCAGGAAGCCTCAGTTCCTCACATGGCTGTTGGCAAGAGACCTTGGGCCCTTGCTACATGAGCTTGAGTATCCTGACAATGTGGCTGCTAACTCCCCCCAGACGGAGCTGTCCAAGAGAAAGCAATGATGAAGTCACAATGTCCTTTGTGACCTGGTCGCCCAATTCACACAGAGTACTTCCATTTTATTCTATTAATTTGAGGTAAGTCACTAAATTAATTCCACTCTTAAAAAGAAAGTCATCTTGAAGGGAAGGGTATTGAATAATTTGTGGGTGTCACTTAAAACCAAGACTATTAGCATTTTCTGCCATGGTCTGCCTCTTTGCTTTTCCAAACCAGTACATGCATCTTTGTTTTCATATGCACAGCAGTCTCACTGTCTCTCCCAGGGATCCAGATGTAAGTCTTCTTCTGCGACCTCCTCAGATCTACTGCCTAAGAGTTCTGGATGATATGCAGCTCTTTCCAAGGAGCTCAAATGTGACTCCCTGTAGGCTGGCAACCTTTAAAACCTTTAGTGTTGAAGACATGTTTTCAGCTATCAGCACATTTAAGTTTTATAGAAGGAACGGATTATTGCAATAACCCTGCCCATTTGGAAAAGGGAGAATGAGAAACATTAGTCATTATTCTATAATAATTATCAAAACCTACTAAGCAGGAATAGCCAGGGCTCTGTGCCCTGCACCACAGGGAGTTCCTTGATTGGCCAACCCGACAGCTCCTGGTTCTTTCTCTCGAATGTTTCCCTTCATGTTTTGTTCTCTGCTGCTCCTGGATCTGTCCCTGGGGGGTTCCTTCTTGCCAGTTTTCCTCCAATACATATGAGCATTTCCTTCTTGGAGACCACATGAGCTTTAAAATACTGGGACAGGGGAGCATTTCCTTCTTGGAGACCACATGAGCTTTAAAATACTGGGACATAGAGATTGCTTTAAAGTTTTAACAACCACAGACTATTATAAACTAAGTTGGGGTGGCCTTTGGGAAGATAATTCCTTCAAATGTTGAACAGACCTTATTTATTTCCATTCTGTTCTATGTATAGACAACCATAGCCGCAAGTCTTGCTTAGACATGGTTTTTCAGCCTGTAGATGCTACTCTTTTATTTACTAGACTCTGTACTCTATCCACCCCTTTGGCCCTTAAATTAATGGTGATTACCTTGAGAGCATCTGAAATAATAGGCTTGGTTGGGGAAGCAATACAATTCATCACCCACTGCCAACAAAACCGCTGCTGCTTTACAAAGCACGAGTCTCACCTCTTGCTAAGACTATAGTTTCATGGCTATGCTTAAAATGTCTTCAAGTTCAGGTACGGAGGCTAATGACTTTTTCACACGCTGCATTGCCCAAATCACTGGACTCTTCATCAGTGGCATTAGCACGCAAAGGCAGGGAATACCTCTCTTAGTAAATCTTTGCTTCCTTCCACCTCTGCTTCAAGAAGGTTAGGTTCTAGTCTGAGTTCATCTAATGCATTAGATTTTGCTAAGAATAGCAAAAATGAACCACCCCCTACCAACACTATAAATTTGTTTTTCTATTTCTTTTAACATTATAGCCTCAGTCAGTAAATAGCCTGATTTTTAAGGTAAACAAGTGACAGGCAAAGCAAATACTTGGCTACCACATTAAAATTAGACCCTCCCCACTCACTATCCAACTGCTTCAACTAAATCAGTGTTATTTGTACTTTGTGGCATCTCATTTCTGGTACCAATTATACATAGGCCATGGTTCTTGGTTTCAGAAAATAAAATTAACTCTTGCTAGCTTAAGGAGCAAAAGGGTTTATTATAATGTAGTATAATAGATAATTTTACAAAATTTCTGCTGAGACCTAGGAACCAGGCTTGGATCCAGGAACTGAGCTTTGATGATACATAGGACAAGTGTCCACCTGCATAAGGGGAACAGCCAAGTAGAAATTCCATCCAACATCTGCCACTTAGAACTAATGAAGATACAGACTAAGTATTAGAACCTCCATTGCAGCTCTATAGAACTAAACATTCTGCCACCTTACTTGCCAAAAGAGCCTTATGCATTCTGCTTACTGTGTTTATACCTACCTCCCATGTCTCATCTAGGTGCATTTGGCAGAAACCAGGTCACATGCAAAACTCGAGCTCCACCTGAGTCTGAGAAATGTATGGAACATTCAGCTTTCTAGTCTCCAGTAACCAGAAAAGCATGCTACAAAGAAGTTAGAGTGGTATTTAGTGTGTCATTCCATAGAATGGCCAAAGGGTTATTTCTGGTAGGGAACAAGACCAAACTTTCTGAAGCATACAAAATATTTCAGATTGTAAAATAAATAATAATTCATCCAAGGATCATTAAGTTGGGCATACATTTTGCATTGATTATATATCATTGTATTCTGGCTCTTGGAAAGTTTGTCAACTTATGTTAACCAGTGTACTCTATCTTGATCTTGATGGGATACAAAAGTGTACTCACACTTGGATAAGGTGTCTGTGCTTTTAAGGAAGAGAAATATACCAGTTAACCTGAAAAGAAAGGAACTTCTAAGGAATAAAACACAAAGAATCTAAGAAAATGCTGTCCCACTAGCCCTCAGAAGATCATAGAACTTCATCACGGTGCTCCACCCATAATGTGTCTGCATTCTCCACTTATTCAGAAGGTCTGTTGGTCCAAATCTCCAAGGAGAAAATTTGATTGACTATTGGCCAGACAATGGACTACTTTTATTGGCAAGTATCTACCGTTGGTCTAATCAGCTATAGCCATGAGTGGAGGTGAGGAAACATTAACCTAATACAGAGGACTAGGAAGCCTGGGTGGCTCAGTTGGTTAAGTGTCTGCCTTTGGCTCAGGTCATGATCCCCGGGTCCTGGAATTGAGCCCTGCATTGGACTCACTGCTCAGTGGGAGCCTACTTCTCCCTCTCCCTCTGCCCTTCCCCCTGCTTATTCTCTCTCTCTTTCAAATAAATAAATAAATAAAATCTTAAAAATAAATAAAGTACAAGGAATTGACATTCCTAAGCCTGTGAATAGAGAAAGTAAAACTAGAAGGGTAAGATGGGTACAGTAGATCAATAAACTAATATTTGTAGTACAGTCATTATCTTTTATACCACATAAATTAAGACTTGTAATATTGTAACAGCATCATTAATCTTATTTACAAACTGTCTGCCTACAAATTAATGCCTGTGAGTCTTATATACAAAATACATTAAACATATTCATTCTTTCAGCAATTATGTATTGATTGCCTACTAAGTACCCTGCAGTACATTATATCAAGTTCTCTGGATACCAAATGAACACACTATTGTTACGTGCTTTGTAGTATCAAGTTGAGGAGAGAACTAATATTTAGTTTGGTATGTTCTTTTATAAAGCTCTGATTAATATGGGTGTTATTGGGGAAGAAGGCATTGGTTGTCTTTTGGTAGTTCAAGAAAGGATTTCTTCCTGTGAGGAAGAGATTATTGAACCATATCATAAATGTGGATTTACCAACATGATTTTTTTCTTATGGCCATCACTGATTAGCCAGATGACTTGCATGCGCACCAGAACTTTACAGGTCTCTTTGTAATAATGGTTGTTGTTATTTTCCTGATCTCTTCCTCAAAGTTATGAAATGTGCTAACCTTACTTTTGGTACCAGTATATGCCCTTTTTCCAACTCAGTACAACTTCATAGTAACACTGTGTATTTATATGTCAGCTTCCTTTCTAACACACCATCAACTGTTTCATGTACTCTTAAGAAAGAAAGTTGCAATCAAACAATGATAGGGATGCTTTTTCATCACATAGAATTTTAATTTTACACGTATTATAGGAACACTTTTAAACTCATATACAGATTTTTAAAATCTTTTATCACTCTTATGCACAAGTTAAAGGATAATATAAGTGAAATACATTCTTTAAAGTATTCCTAAAATGTTTTCACATTGAGTCTGTCTCTCAAGGATCACTTTTTTGACTCAATCATTGCTGTCTATGTTTTATTTATTTTTAAAAAAATTTTCTTAAAGATTTTATTTATTTGACAGAGAGAAACACAGCCAGAGAGGGAACACAAGCAGGGGGAGTGAGAGAGGGAGAAGCAGGCTTCCCACCGAGCAGCGAGCCCGATGTGGGACTCGATCCCGCATCTCCGGGATCATGACCTGAGCCGAAGGCAGTTGCTTAACCAACTGAGCCACCCAGGTGCCCCTTCTTTTCTTTTTTTTTTAAATTTTCTTTTTTTTAAGATCTTATTTATTTGACAGAGAGAAACACAGCCAGAGAGGGAATACAAGCAGGGGGAGTGAGAGAGGGAGAAGCAGGACTGTCTATGTTTTATTTTGTTTTGTTTTAAACACAACTTACTCTTCTGGGCCATGAAGAAGCATTCGCATTTCTTAAAAGAGTGCTCTGTGACTATCTCTGGGATTTGTTTTCCCAAGTTGCTGACCTTCGCTTAGCATGTTTTGATGTGGAGGTACTGGTAAATGACAGCCACAGTGAGTGGAAGACACATCGCCATTTCAGAGATATTAAACATCAAATAATGATCAATGATTTATGACATAGAATCAAAAACATACAATATTACTTGATAGCTCCTAAAGTGTTATTGCGTATCTTGTGTCTCTTGAGCACTGGCTTTTTGCTAGTCAGGCTTTTCCAAATTTCCTCAGTTATGTAATGTTAATGAGACATCCTAATTTTAGCGTGACCCTACCTATGATCCACACTTTTTTCCAGTCCATTTTGCGGGGGAGTAGCTCAATCCTGCATCAAAGAACCAATTTATAGGTTCTTTTTATCTAGGAAAGAGCTGTTGCACTTAATTAATCTTTTCAGGAAGCTAGGCTGACTCTCACTACTTCAACACATTGTATGTGTAAAGCATATATAATTTAATCCTGTTTGAATGATGTGTGGAAGAGAATTGACATAAAATAGCAAGAAAGCTCTGAAGTGAACTGAGCTATATAATTTGGCATAAGCATTCTTAATATCACCTTTAAAGGAACTTGAAATGTATTTGATGGTGAGAGAAATTTTGGTATAGGTTTGAAAACTATCAAACAGCATCTGCTGGCTTTTCCATTTTGATTAAAACATGCTCAGAGGGAAAATAGTGGTTTGTCTGTTCAGTCAAACACTAATGAAACATTTGCTAAAATAATCTCTTTAATTTGGAAAACATTTGGCAATAAAGTGCACTCATTGGATCATTTGCCTCTGTTTTGATCCTTCAGAGTTAACTGAGCACAGCTAAGTCTAATATGGTAATGGGTTCTTTGTTAAACCTGGGCATATGCATTTCTCACGCTCTATTGTGCTCTACTCTGGTGAGGAGAGATAAGAAACAGTATTGTGATGGCATTAAAGGTTTTTCATTGACATATCTAAATACCATGAGCCTGAACTGTCTCATCTAGTCATATCCTGTTTCTGTGTATCTTATGGATCAAAGGCATCATGACTCTAAGTCTCAGGTGAGTAATGAGGATCAGAGATATTAATCATCTCATCACAAAGAGTTGGTAATTAATGTTTAGACACTCTGCATATGCTTTTCGAATTAGCCTATCATGGTTACAGTACTTCTGGTACGTGAAACAAAATAAACCAGTAGTTAATACTAGTAGAAACTAATAATACCTTTTGTTATCACTGTTTATGATTTTTTAATTTAATTTAATTTAAAAAATTTTTTAAAAATTTTATTTATTTGAGAGAGAGAGAGAAAGATCATAAACAAGGGGGGAGAGCAGAGGGAGAAGTAGGCTTCCCATTGAGCAGCAAGACACATGTGGGACTCAGGGACCCCAGGACCCTGAGATCAGGACCTGACCCGAATGCAGGTGCTTAACCAACTGAGCCACCCATGGGCCCACCATTTACTATTATATCCTATAAATTAGACTAATTGTTTAAGAATTCCAAAGAGTTTTTTTCCCCAAATTATAGTTTTACATTTTATGTATGTATGTGTGTGTGTGTGTGTGTGCGCACATAGACGTACACAGTACTCATCACCCCCCAGCACACACACACATTATAACAGACTCTGTGTTAATGTCGACCACTTGCAGCACACTGTTAGGCAAGAAACTAGTGGACAAAAGCAAACAAAACCAGCTTTCCTTCTTTTTCCTCTGGCACCCTGTAAAACCAGAAGCATCATTCACATATGTATACTTGGAAAAACTGACCTAAATACGCCCTTCCAGAAGATATAAGCGATTAGATCATCATGTTGAAAGCCTTCATTGGTTTTGGGTTTTTGTACTATTAAAAGAACAGCAAAGTGATGACCTTTTTAGAAGCTTATGCCATTACTGTAGCCTGAGATGGTCTTCCTTTTATTTTTTTTGTCCATCAAAAGACAGAGTCAGCTCAAATGCCACTCTCTTCATAAAACTTGCCTTTCTTTATAATATTTCTTCAACTTCTTTGTTAGGACTTAGTTTATCTAGGGTTGAATATGGCTGAATTTTCAAACACCCTACACCCCGTTAGACTGTGAGCTTCCGGAAGGCAGGGGCCTGGTCAGCTCTGGGAGCCACTGGAGACGGTGTCTGTGGAGGTGACGTCGAAGGTTGTTTAATGGAGATGACAGGACATGTGGCAGAGGGGACAGGGTCTGCAGTGAAGGAGAAGTTGCCAGCAGCATATTCTACAGAAGCAGAAGAGAGGTAAGAGAAGTGAAAGCAGAGGAGAAGTCAATGTGACCCGCTGCATCTCCATCCATCAGGAGCGACTCAGATGCCAGAAAACATTCCCAGGTGTCCCCCCTTATCTTGGCTACCACCTAGAGTAAATTTTTGGTGACAGCATGTAATTTTAGGATACATTCTCCTTTATTATAGAGGTGTCACTTATCAGTGTTTCTCTTGATAAATCCTTTCCCTTCTCTAACATTGGATATCAGAACCATAGTTTCCCAAAGATCTTCTTAGCCCGGGGTCAGTGAATGGAGCAGTTAGGTATCAGATGATTAAAATTTCAGAGATGATCCCCAAATACAAGTTAATTGTTAAGAGACCATTTCTCTTTTCTTGGCTGAGTATCCCCAGGGATTAGCATAGGGCCTGGTCCATATTTAGAACTCAATAAATATATGTTAAGTGAATGACTAATAATAAGTAATATTTATTTGAGACTTGTATATGTCAGACATTCTGTAAAATACTTTACAAATGTTGTGTCATTTAATAAGTTATTACATTCCTATTTTATAGAGGAGTAAACTGAGCCTTGACAGATTCAGTAATTTGTTCGAAGTTATACAGCTAGTAAATGATGAAATTGGGATTTGAACTGAAGAAATCTATATCCAGGATATTATACTACCTCTCTATACTGAAACATGTGAGAGGGAATGACGGAACATTCTACAGATGCATGAGAGACAGTCCTTCTCTAGGTTGACTAGGTGCCCAACAGTACAAAAGTGTTTGATGCATGTGCAAAGGCTTGGGCACTGCCCATCTTTATTGCTCATTTATGAAACTGAATTCATTATTGAATTTTTGCTTAATTTTTCCTCGAAATTAGGTGGAATGTTCCATCAAAATCTTCTGACTTTATTTTTAACCTTAACATATCTACATGATAAAAGGAAACCCAAGATGACAACTACTTCAGCAAATAATGATAAGCAAAAGACCAGATGCTACATATTTTCAACTGCAAAAATATCACTGGAAGCCAGCTGTGTCTTCTAAAATTTCATGATGTCATCATATGGCTTCAGGATCTATTTAGTTGGTTTATAATCTTATTAGCTTATCTCTGCTTCCAGTCATGCTCCAGGCTTTAATTGCATAGGCTTGTTTATAACATTGTTAGAATTAGAGCTCTGGTCTCCAATTTCATGCAAGAAGCATATTACTGGATAGCGCACAAAAACTTGCCACCCTGCATAACACCTAGTGACCACTGTAAACTGATGTCACTGTCCCATTATTCCGAAGAGGTCATCACTTACTGGCATTGAGCTATCACAAAAGTGACTCAGACTTTTAGATCTTGTTCAACCTTTCCCAAAAGTTCAAGTCTAAGATGATGATTTCAAAGTGTGATGGCAGCAAAGTGTTTCAATTCTGCAAGTTTCAATGTCACAGTGAAACTGACCATGTTTTCCAGGCATCAGTTACACTGTCAGCTCCTGAGAGATTTCCATTATATTGGGGATGGAAATAATTTTGCATTTCTCACACTTCTACTCTGAATATCACTGTCCCATTTCTTGGCCCTCCCAATTTTAGTCACCTTTTTATTCAGTCTCAGAGCCTCATTCTTTCACAAGTCAATATTTCCCATTTTAAAATTTTAAGTAAGCCACTGCCAGATATTTTCTCAGTGATTCCAATACTTGGGTCTACCACTTTAGAAACCCCTAGCATATTGCCTAGTAGAAGAGCCTACTCCCTATGACTCTCTTAGACCTGGGTTTGGTCTTTCTAGTGAATGAATGGCGAGTTAACTCTCGGAAACAGGACCCCTCCCTGTAAACTATTGATTAATTAAACCAAAATGAAACCATCTTTCTTTCCCTCAGTGCCTTATATGAATAAAACCCATTATTCAGGATTATTTCTGTGCAACAGAAACTCGATCCAACTACTGTAAGGGCAGAGGGAAACTTGACTTGATTAGCTGATGTAACTGGGAAGTCTGAGATCGGATGGATTCAGGTGGGGCTGGTTCAGGCAATAGCTCACTTGGTGGTGTCCCGCTGGTCTGGATTTGTCTCAGTCCTCTTGGGAGGATGGGGGTCTGAACGTTTGGTGTGTTTGTTTCATTTACAGCTTTGGTCTCAAGCTTCACTGACAGAAAAAAAGATGGTGGAAACATTTCCTGACTTTAAATTCCCAATTCCTAGTCCAACACAAGGGGACAAATCTGGTTCCTAAAAAGGACAATTAAATTCCTCCAAATTAGCATTATGGGCTCTGAGGCACGTGGGCCATGGCATCTTCGGGAACCAATTACTGTTGCCCAAAAATTATGATCCTTTGATTGGCCAGCTCCGGATTGCCTGCTGGCTCTGGAGTCAACTTAGAATTTTCACATCAGAGACCATAAGAACTGAGACTAGGGGCCATGAACAGATTCTCAAATAAATTGGAAACAGTTATCAGGATAGAATGAAAAGATATTGGGCACCGACTAAACAATTCGTGGGCCCTGGAGTGACATTTCATTTATCTGTTCTACTCCTACTGTTAGATCTTGTTCCATTTCCATTTCTTTTCCCCACTTGTTTAATAAGCATGTTAAACTGGTGGTCTCTGTTTTCTTTGGGACTGTTTGTTTCTGAAAAATCATCTCACATCTGGCCTTTCTCTATTCATCTTAAATGGGCCCATACTATTTTGCTTGATCCTTTCCCTGTGTTCTTATGTTTTGTTGTTGTCTTCTTTGATTACCAGCTTGAAACATCTCATTTCAGCACTTGTTACTGTATGTGCATCTTCATTTTATATTGCCCAGTGTGAGGATAAATGTTGGAATGGTGAATGAATGAATGCATGAAGCAGCTAAGGAGTCTTTTGTGCAGATAATACCCTTTGGTAGCAGAAGAGAGAAACCAGTAATTAGTAGTAAGTAGAGTGTATGGATGTGAAAGAATCAAGAATGAAAAAAAAAAAATTAAAATCATTGAAATATCTCACTTTAATCACCAAACTCAACCTTTTCCTCATAAAGACCTTTTATATGAGCAATTAACAATAACAAATAAATTTATTCCAGTTTTGCCTCTTCTTTATGACCATGCCCACTGGAGCTGTTAATGAGCAGGAAAATGATTAAAAGGCAGGTGGCAGAGGACCTAAGGATGTGAATCGAAGAGTCTAGATAATGCACAAGCTCAATAGTAAGTGCTAAATAATTGATACCTGGTGTAGATAATGCATGGGAGACAATGATATACAGAGCAAAATACTATTGTTACTGGTGGTCTCAGGTTACTGGCTATCATCCACCGAGAATGACTTTACATTCAATTCTTACAATGATACAATCCAGGTTTTTGAACCAGTGTATTTGAAAATGAATTCTCCTGGAGGCCTGTGGATATATCTTGTTCATTTGGTGAAACAGCCATAAGGTGACAAAAGAATGAGTGTTACAGTCTGTCATCTATTTACTTCAGCAAAACCATCTTATACTGACTTGTTAATAGAATGTTTAAAAACTGAGAATATCAGCTTAAGGAACTAAATTCTAAGGGCAGACAAAGTATACATGGAAAGTGCCTTCCCCTCAGCTATTCAGTTTTCTCCAAAAAACCCCGCTATTCCTAGTTTCTTACGTATTCAACTACTGAAAATCTAAGCCTTTATAGACATAGATGACTTTACAAACATAAATTTATTATAATATACTCATTTATGAACAACAGTTATGCATCTTACTTTTTCACTTTTTATGTTGAAAGCTTCTAATGGTTAAATTACTAAAAAGATCTTAAAGACCAAGTTTCTAACACAAGGTGTACCATTCAAAAGACTGCTATACCAGTAGGCATAAAAAAATTAAACCAAAACACCCCCCACACACACACACATAAAAAGAAATGCAAAAGGAAAATCAAATGAGAAAATAATTTGTATCTACTAAAGAAGCAAATAAGAGGAACAACAATAAAATAGTAATAATGAAACCTAAATTGCCTATAGTCGGTTGCTGAAGAGAGAAACTTGGAAATACTTCCTGATTTATTTCTCTGCTTCATTTACATTTAGTCTTGCACCAAGACCTGCTTGTCATTTTTACAAATCTACCTGCTAAATCTCTTCAGAGGATGTAGCTAGGTTGCAACCAGATTCCTGACCCACAGAAACTATAAGATCATAAATATTTTTTGTTTTAGACCACCATGATTTGGGGCAATTTGTTATGCTTCAGTATGTAACCAATACACATCTAATAGAAACTTGTTTTTTATAGGCATGGTACTTTTAAACTTTATAACTGATCATTGTGATATTTATTTAATGTCCATTTCACCTTCCCCCCTTATAAACTGCATACCCAAGACCCAGGTCCTTGTTATATTTGGTCCCAAAAGTATCTGTAGCATTTATTGTAGTTCATGAAATTCTCTGTTGAATAAAAGAATGAATGAATGAATTGACATTCTGGATATGCTACTAGTGGGAGAGCATTAGCCGGTGTGAGCTTATCTGCTGCAGGCAAGTTTATCATTTTATGTGGAATGTCTTAACTATGCAAGTTCTTTGACCCAGCAATTCCATTGTTAGGAATTTATCCCGCAATATAAAAATTTAACTAGGCTAATGTTTATTGTAGCTGTGTTTATACTAGCAAAATAATATAAACAACTTGTGCCTAACAAGAGGATTAAATTATAGTGCTTCCTCTGTATCTCTTAAAAGTCATGTGGAGAAAGTATGGATTAATATGGAGCATCTTCATTATATGTTGCTGAGTATGGTAAGCAAGTTAAAAATCAGAAATATAAACAATAGCTCATGTTTACAGAGTGTTTTAGTGTGTGCCAGGCACCGTGAAACACATCGTTCATGTAGGATCTCATGTGTGCATATATCTGAAGAATTATCACATGTGCATAAGTGTGTGTGTGTGTGTAAGGATATACCATGAAAATGGTATTACAGTGATTATCTCTGAAAGGAAAGGTGGAATTCTTATTTTTGCTTTTCGCTTCTTTTCCTCATGTTTCTACAATGGGAAGAAAACCAGGGCCCCAAATGCCAAATTCCAGTTGCCAAATGATAAGGGTCACAGATAGTGAAGCTAGAAAATGGAGCCAGATAGACAAAGAGCAGAGCAATAGATGAGGATTTAGGCAGGGATCCAGGACAGGCCTAGAATAAGGAGCTATTGTTAATGGTTCTGTTGGGATATGCTGCCACTTTTAAAATTTTTATTTATTTATTTATTTATTAGGATAATACGGATCCTTTAAAGTCTGGGAAAGACTCTGGGTAGTACCTTGATTAGGCACCAACATGATCAGGCATTTGTATGCTGTCCCAACTGAATTGTCTCGGTCAGTTACAGTAGGGTCTGAAGGTCCCCAGGTCAGAGGAGCTCTCAGAGAGTCGTCTGCTCTGCTACACCCCGCTGTACTGTGTGAGCTGGTATTGTGCTTGGTGCTGACTGCCCAAGATACAGACAACGGGCTTGTTGAAGTGTTTAAAGAGCACAGCCCATGTCCCCTATCTACTCTGGTTGCCTTGGATTTCTTGGCTGCAGTGTTTAGATGCCTTGTCATCATTTGTCTGGAGACCTGACTCAAACTTGGTATTCATTGCCAGAATTTCCTGTTCCCTGAGCAGTATGGATTTCAGGAAGGACCAAGTTTCTAGAGATGTGGGCACTGAGATTTCTCCTGCAAGGATGCTTTTGTAGCATCAGCTATTCTCTTGGTAGAAGAAGAGACGATGTCAGGAGAAGGGTCAGTTTCCAACTGTTGGAATGCTGAAGGCTTTTCCATGGCTCAGATTACCTGTCTCAGTTCCCGAGGAGGTCTTGTTGGCATGGTCAGAGTGAAAAGGTTGGGCATAAACCATTGCTTGTATCTAGAAAATCGTAAGAATTGGTGGACATCCTTGATAATCCCTTTCCTCTATGATTAGTGATATTTGTAGAGTTGTACACACTTTATTTCCAAATTTCTCAATATGTTACTGGTTATTGATGCAAGATGGTATATTTACACTATGCTAGGATAGTCCCAGTTAGTTAGAGATGGGTGGAAAGGAGCTCCCTAATATATATCAAATGACAATATTCGTAATTTTCTTTGGTCCAGAATCCTTAGACTCAACTCTCAGCACACTTAATGGAATCAACAATGCTTCCAGAAGTTTGAAAACTGTCTTCTGTTTGTCATCCTCTCAGATCTGCAGGTGCTGGAGTCAGATGGAGTTAGGTGACCTCAACTCCTATGGAGCTGATTCACGTGTAGTAAGGATCACAAAAGGGAATTTCATTAAGGCTATGGCAGATGTAGATGGGAAAAAAAAAAATAAACAAACAACTTTTCTGTTATTTTCCAGAAGAGGTGCCATGGGGTATAATGAGCTTTTTATAATGTCTTTATCTATATATCTGTGAATATAAACAAAGCAAAAGTGCTTGCTAAACAAAAACCTGTGAGATGGGCGGAAGAAGCTGCACAAAATAGTTTCCCATGCCCAGTTTGTCTTACCAGATTTTCCAACTTTGAGCTCTCATGGCACTGCCTAATCTCACGTGAATAGCTTTTTTTTTTTTTTAAGGAAAATTGCTGGGTCCCCTAGATCACTGGATGGATAAAGCAGTTATCTGATCCCTCTGAGTATATCAGGATTAGAATTGGGTATGAGTCCCTTGCAACTCTGATTCCATGGGATCGAGTGTGTCTGTCTGTCCTCTTCACCTGAGGTGTGATGAGGCTCTGAAAAACGTCCCGGCCTGCTTCCGTCTTCAGTGCAGCTGGAAGGCACTCTTTAACCTTTAAGTTTTGTCCTCTAGTGCCACAGTCTATAGGTACCAGGCATGAAGATGAGCTACAGCTCCAAGTGTCTTGCTTAGAGAATAGGAAAGAGGGAGAAAGGGTAAGTCCACAAGGTTCCCTGGTCAGGAACAGAGTGGGTAACTGGTGTTCTGACAAGATGGGCAGAGATGTTTAACCAAACTGTCAATGGAAGCATTGTTCATATCAAAAAAGGGGCTTTAGTTAAACCTTTCAGTAGAAGTCATTTGACCCATTCAGGAGAAAACACTATTCAGTGTAAATTTTTTTTTTAAGACTTTTTATTTATTTGGCAAAGAGAAATATAGCCAGAAAGGGAACACAAGCAGCGGGAGTGAGAGAGGGAGAAGCAGGCTTCCCGCCAAGCAGGGAGCCCGATGTGGGACTCGATTCCGGGTCTCCGGGATCATGACCTGAGCTGAAGGCAGCCGCCCAATCAACTGAGCCACCCAGGCGCCCCTATTCAGTGTAAAATTGTATGTATGGACTAAGGAGCAGGTCAACAAACTCCCCCCGCCTCTCAAATTATTTATCTTAATCTGAGTACAAACTTGGAACAAAGAACAAAGAACAATGTAAATACAAGTATTTCTGGGCACCTGGGTGTCCCAGTCAGTTAAACCTCCAGCTCTTGATTTTGGCTTAGGACATGATCTCAGGGTCCCTGCTGGGCTCCATGCTGGGTATGGACCCTGCTTGGGATTCTGTCTCTCCCTCCACCACCCCTCCGCTCCGACTTTCTCTCTCAAATCAATCAATAAATAAAATCTAAAAAAAAAAAAAGTTTTTTTCCTTTAGTCAACATGCAATTTTTTTCCCACAAATACAAATGGTAGCAAAAACCTGATAGTTTATTTGGGGAACAATTAAAAGTTAAATGACTATTCCACAGAAAACCAGTGTTTCAGAGTTAGATCTGAAAGTCAATTCCCAAACATCTAATATAGATTCTTCTACCTGGCTAGACTATTGACCATCATATAGCTTAAATTTGTTTTATTGACTTATGTAGGATAAAAAGGGATGAGATTTCCTGGGAAAAAATTGGTATTTCTTTACTATCACTGTTTTTATTTGACATCTGTCAACTCAAACCCACATTTGTTTTTAGTTATTCCAAATTACTAAAAACTATTATTTTTGTGCTATTCTTTTGGAATGCAAAACCATCGATCCTACTGAAAATATTACAATAAAGCATGTATGATCAACCTTTCCCATGACCCAGCTCTATCCATCTTGGGGTGGGGGAGAGACTCCTATAAAAAATATTTAGGTCATTATCAAGAAAAATGGTTCTTCAAAGCTCTATTGATTGCCAAAAAAACTATTACTGTGAAAAGAGAAATCTTCAACTACTCCTAAAATAATTGACTGGACATAC
The DNA here is from genome assembly GCA_004023965.1 of Spilogale gracilis. Taxonomy (NCBI): domain Eukaryota; kingdom Metazoa; phylum Chordata; class Mammalia; order Carnivora; family Mephitidae; genus Spilogale; species Spilogale gracilis. Next base: position 190,678 of record PITA01000995.1, read on the forward strand.
GTTATGTGTGACCCAATGGCCCTAAAAAGAATTTCATTTAATCAACAAAATAGATCTTTCACATAAAAATTGGCCTCCTATAATGACATACAATAATCACCAATTTTATAGTGGACTCCAGTATTAAAGAAGCCCTTCTGAAAGCAATTGGCTTTTAAGTGGTCTCTCTCTCTCGCTTTTTTCTTTTTTCTTTTTGACATCATTAGATTCACCTGCTGTCCAGACTAAATTGTCTTGGTCAGTTGCAGTACAGTCTGGATGGGCAGAAGGTCCCCAGGTCAGAGGAGCTTTCAGTGAGGTGACTGTTGTGCTAAGCCCTGCTGCTTTATGGGATGAAGCATAAGACAGTGTGCCACTGCAACCAAAAGACGACCACACGTAACTATCTGGAAGAAATTTAAACATTTTTTTGAGAGTAGGTTGACATTTGGGAACCACTGGCTATAATCTGGGCATGGCACTTTTTGGAGGGGGTGCTTTTGTTTTCTTATATAAAAAATGAGGGAGGAATTGAATTAGATAATGTCTAACTCCCTTTTCACCCTTAAGACACTATGATTTTAATAATGCACGCTAATGTCTGTTAATAACATTAGTGGATGACAATGTGTTTATGTGTGTTCATCCCTTGAGACATTTTCATTTGCATCCAAGGTGAGATCTCTTTTATTATGACTTTCAACCTAAGTTCCATTTTATGAATAACTCTTTCCACTAAGTTTTAGCTGGTCTGGACTTTCACTGAAAAGAATCAGAAATTAAATTTTTCCAAGCAAAATTTATTTCAACAAGAATAAAAGTGAAGGAATGTGGAATAAGAGCTTCTCCCCTGTTGACAGAAAATTCTTTGAGAACAAGACATTCCTGACCCAGCTGAGATTTCTGGTAGTTTGTATAGTGAGGGAGGAAAGAAGGAAGGGATGCTGAGGGCTTAGAAGTGACTGGCAGTCCACAAGCTTCCAAAACCAAAGAACCAACAGTAGAAAAGCTGTCAAAATGAGGACTATAAAAACATATTGTACTCACTGTATCAAAAATCATGATTATCCATTATTGTTCTTAAGCATATTTGAATAAGTTTTACAAAACAAGTGTTTATCTGGTTTTCCATTATCTTGACCCTGAAATTGATTCTGTGTTTTCATGTGGCTATTGGATCAATTACTTTTAGTCGAATCTCTCTCTCTTTTTTTTCATCTTGCTGATTCAGTTATACTTAGTTGATCACATTGGTAACTTATTCAACCCGATTCAATAAAAAAAAAACACTGAAATCACAAAATCAGGTGGTTTTTTTTTGTTTTTTTTTACGAATAGGTCTTTCTCCATATAAACCCCAAATAGAGGTCCACTTTGCATCATTCATTTAAAATTATTAAAATGTATCTAGCTTTTATGACTCCAGACAGTGGAGTACAGATGTCAGTTTGGTTTCTTTGAAGATTGCCAAGGAATGCAAAATTGCCTTCACTATTGAATGAAGTTCAACCCATCTCTAATTTCATTGCTTTCTTACACACACACACACACACACACACACACACACCTTTGGTAAAGAAATACCTGTGCAACTCTAAAGAAGATTTGAGAAAGTTGAAAGGAAAACAATTTTTTTAAATGTTTGTTTGTTTGTTTATTTATTTATTTGACAGAGAGAGACACAGAGAGAGGCAGCACAAGCAGGAGGAGTGAGAAAGGGCAGGCTTCCCACAGAGTAGGCAGCCTGATCAATCCCAGGATCCTGGGATCATAACCTGAGCCGAGGGCAGACACTTAACCAACTGAGCCACCCAGGCGCCCCAAGGAAAACAATATTTACTTGTAATCCTATTACTTAACCATTAACATTTTAATTTACTTTTATCCTAGTTTTTTTCTAACATGTGAACATAAACACACATACATGCAAATATAAACAAAATAGTTGGTATCTGTCTTATCTGCCTTATCTATCTCTCCATCTATCCATGATTCTATTTGCATATACGGATATGTATGCACATATATATATAGTACTATGTATATACTATAATTTTTCCTTTTTTATTCCTTGTTAAAAGTTTCAATATTGTCATGCACATGTCCCTATATTTATTAATTAGTCTTCAAAACAAGATTTTATAGCCTGTATAATATATCATCAAAATATTGGCCATGTTTAGTTTATATATCTCTTTGTTATTGAACATTAAATGTTTCATTCAGAATTTATTTCATTTTTGAACACTGTTCCAGGTTTGCATCTTTGATCAGGTTTCTACCTCAAGCAACTATTTACAGCATGATTTTTTTTTTAAAGATTTTATTTATTTGACAGAGAGAAACACAGCCAGAGAGGGAATACAAGCAGGGGGAGTGAGAGAGGGAGAAGCAGGCTTCCCGCTGAGCAGGGAGCCCGATGTGGGACTCGATCCAAGGTCTCCAGGATCATGACCTGAGCCGAAGGCAGTCTCTTAACCAACTGAGCCACAGCATCAGGGTGCCCCTACACCCTGATTTTCATATTTTTATGTTTAATGCCTCTATTGTTTCCTTGACCATCATAATCTGATCGAGGCCATAGCGGAGGAGCTTCCTTCCTGGCCTTTCATTCTGATGACACCATATCCATCCATGTAAGAAAACAACTCTTCTCTTCCAAATAAATAGTTATTTTCTCTTTAATGCCCAACCCAGTGTCTTCAAATATGTAAATCAGAAGACATCTGGTAGACCCAGAAAAAGGAAAAAGAATTGGGGATTACCTTGGGCTTTACCTGGTTTATAGGAGGATCCACACCACCTCAAGCTTGTGGTTATCTCTAAGGAAGAAGGAGGAAAGGGAATAGAATGAGGAGTGGTATAACAGTCTATGTCTTGAAAAGAAAACCACAGTGAAGCACATTTGGCAAAATGATCATTTTTGTTACATCGAGGTGGTGGCTCAAAGAGCATTTGCTTTTTTTTATCTCAGTACTTCTCTGCAAAATGTCACAAGGGGAGACTGAAGTTTTTGTTTATGGTTGGAGGGCAGGTTGGGAAGTGGGAACTGAGAAGATTCAGTGGACGTGGGGGCGGCCAGTGAGCCTAACTGATGGCTCAGGAAATTGCCCTTAAAGGGAGCGGGCATCTGCCTAGGAGGGCCGAGTGGGCAAATATCCACAGGATGCTGGGAGGACACTTTTTTTTTTTTTAAAGATTTTATTTATTTATTTGATAGAGAGAAACACACTGAGAGACGGAACACAAGCAGGGGGAATGAGAGAGGGAGAAGCAGGCGCTCCTCCGAGCAAGGAGCCCAATGTGGGGCTTGATCCTGGTACTCCAGGATCATGACCTGAGCCGTAGGCAGACACCTAATGACTGAGCCACCCAGAAGCTCCACTTTTTGAGTGTACAGCCTCTGTGGTGGTGCAGCCTTCCCTGAAGGCATACTTCCTCCTACTCACTCCAGGCCATGTGACAAGTTCTCCTCTTCTCAGGACTGGAGAGGGCTTAGACGCTGGCACTTTATTCGTCACAAGCAAGGTGTGAATGACATAGACTTTGGTCTCTGTTTGACTTGCCAGGTGGACATCTCCCATAATGGTCCAGGATGGCCAGAAATAGAAGGACCCTTGTCATCAAATGCAAATGTGGTTGGAGAGTGCATACATGGCTTGCACCTCCACTCCCTTCCTCTGCCACTGCCCCAGCACCCTAATATGATCTTCTTACACCTGTTACAACTGAGATACATGTCCTCTAAGGTTAGTAAAGAATCAAATACAACAGCCATTTGTTGCAAAAAGAAGTTGTTTATCTTCTGCACCATGTTGGCAATATAACTGGCATTTTGCTCATCTCTAGTGGGATGGCAAATTGGGACAAATTGCCAGGTAAGTGTCACGTGCCTTCAAAGCACTATCCTTTCTGACCTAGTGATTTCTTATCCTAAAGGAAAAAAAAATCAGATGTGAACAAGTTGTTCATGAAAGTGCTATTCATAATCCAAGCTATTAGAAATTGCTTAAATGTCCCATAATAGTGAAATGGACAGACTGGAGTCATAGATCCATAAATGGAACATTCTACAATGATTACAAATGATAGAATCCTTTGTGATTCTTAAAAATCATAGTATGGAGGCATATTTATTTGAAAGAGGAAAATATTTACAATAGACTTTAGTTCAAGAATAAGAGTATGATACGATATACTATATACATACCAGTTCCAATTTTATAAAATACATGTATATATATGTGTATATATATGAAAGAGGAAATATTTTGAAATATTGTTACCTAGGATTTTTACTTATTCTTCATTCATTTTTACTTTGCAAATGTCCTACCAAAAACATGGTTTAATTTCTACAATAAAAAATAAACTTTGGGGAAAAATTGACCACCAAATTATAAACACTTTGCAGTCTTCCCTTGAGTTTTATAACACACCTGTCATGTAAAAAAGATTTGGTCCATGAGTCAAAAGACCGGAAATTATCTTTCTCCTAACATCTGATTTGTGTATCTCTCTGGCCCACATGTTTGTCATCTGTAAAACTGATGATGACACAGACCCCAGCCAAGGATTTAGTGCTCAGTTTATGAAGACCTTCCAAATCTGTGCTTACTTTCTGGTTTTAGCCTTCTCCACCCCCGCCCCCACTCCCCACTCTCCACACTGTAGCATATTGACCCTATGAATCTCATTCACCAGTTCTTTCCCTGTGAATGCTCCAAGCATCCCTGGTGAAAAAGCATCACCTCCTCCCCCATGCACTTACCAGGAGGCTCTGAGTTGTTCCCACTGCCCCCCAACTGTGAGTCTCCTGAGGTCAGTTATAACATATTCACCTTTATCCCCTTAGTGCCCAGCTCAATTCCTGATACACTGTCAATAAATAGTTTAGCGAATGAATAAAGGAGAATATCTATCGTGAAAGCAATTTGCAAACTGCAAAGCTAGAAAGTATTTCTTATCTTACATATGGAGAGGTCTTAATGTTAAGTGTACATTAACCAAACAATGCAGTATGTAGAAACTGAGTAACAGATGCAAGATTAAAATCACTGTTTGTAAGTTTGACTAAATATTCTGGAGGTTTTAAAATGAATGAGAAAATTTCCTAGCCTCGAGCACGAGGAAAAGTCAAAACAAACTTAATCCTTTTGAGATAGAGTTAAGAAGAAACCCATTAGGATCCATGAGGAATAGTATATAATGTGAAGCACTTAGGAAAAAATGAGCAATGTTGATACAGAGTCAGAAATGCTTAGCGATGCCACTGTCATAATATCATAGTTGTTAAGCATCCTCACAATATAGAAGTGTAAATTAGAGTGAAGCCAGAGAGTGCGGACATTGCTGCAAGTCTGTTGCTAAGAAAGCTCATATAACTTGGGAATACACTTGCATATATCACAGCGTAAAATGCTGCAGTGGCCAGCGAGCCATCTAGAAGCCCAGACTAAGCCAGACCCACAGAAGTCTTTGTCCAATTTGGGGCTCTATATTTTTTAAGTGATTGAGAAAGTTGGAAATGAACCAGAGAAGAGCAACAAAAATAATTAGTGTTGGCAAATGGACCTATGGGGAACAAAAGGGAAAAAAAATACTTGGAATTATTTGAGCTGGAAAAGAAATTGCTGCAGTGTGACCTCATAATCATTTTCAACTGATGAAAGGGTATTATAAGGATAATAGGTGTTGGGGATAGAGAGTGCCAATTAATTATTTCTCTCCTCATTTCCGGTTTTCAAGCTTCCGGAACCGAACTGAGAAGAGACACAAGCAACCAGGTAAGAATTCAAGGATAGAATCAGCTTTCCTATTCTTTAACAGTCATGGTTTCTTGAGCTGGAGGGTAAGCTTAGGTCTCAGACCCATGTATGGTTCTATGACTTTGCTTACTTTTTTCCTCCATTCACCATGGTATTTCCACCGTTCAACTCCACAAATCTTAACTCAAAGCCCAGGCAAGGAAAGCACTGGGTCTACAAAGCAAGGTGCTTACCCCTAGACCCACAGTTGTTTACAATCAACCTCACATGTAGTTCAAGGAAAAGAGAGAACCAAGAGATCCAGGCCAGGGAAGAACAGTGATTTTGCCCAAATCTTACCAAGAAGAAAAGCAGTAAAAATAGAGAAAGAGGTAGGAAGTGTCCTTCTTTGGTGTCTCTTTTCAGGAAGGGAATCTCAAGCATTCTTCACTTTATAGCAATAGTGGGGAGCTGAGTAACAGCACTGCCCTTCCCCCTCAATGACTGGAGCCAGTGATCCCCATTTTCTTAATATACAGGCCGACTTACCCAAAGGAAGAGTTCTCTTGAAATCAAGAATGCAGAATAGTTCTGAGACAATGACATAACTCTCTGAAGGTAAGTTTAAAATTTTTTCTGGAGAACTTCTGGCAATCGCAATCATCTGATTAACATGATTCAAAGTGTTATTTCTATGTAAGAGTGGTTCCACAGGAAGTTAACAGGCCACGTGAGGAAGAAGTGTTCTGTAGTCAAATCTATTTGAGAAACACTAGATTAAACCAAGTTGAATCACTTTTTGTATTGGAGGTCATAGTAAAGCTTTTAATATTATAATATTTATTGTGAATCTTCATGTTTTCCAGAATCTTTCTTTGTCTCCCTTCAAAGATTTTCTTTTTGGCAGAATGTACAGCTTGGCTTTTGTTTCATAAGACACACTTTGGAAAATGGAGATTCAGATGGTTTCATTAACTTAACATGGAGACAGACAAAAAAATTGTATCTCATCTACAAGCCTCTTCTAGCTCTACTATTTCATGACTAAGTTTGGTGCAATGACTCATCTTATTACAAACTGTAATCACAACCTTTCACGAAGCTTAAACCTAGAAGCCATTGGGGCAACTTTTTTAATGGAGATGAAACTTGGACTGCATCTGGCTGACTACCGCTCCGCGGGAGACAGTGTGGCTTTGTATGAACCATGTGTAATGACCAAAAAACATGGAAAAACACATAATCCAAATCCATTTACAAATGCTTTCTGCGTTTATGTGTATTTAGCAGTGATGTCTTTGTTGCTCAGATGGTCAACGTAGAGTGTCAGTGTGCCCGAGGTTAATATTGGAAAACGCTACTTTATTACTTTGCCATTTACAGTTATATTATGCCTTGACTTAGGAGGGGTCCAGCCAGAGTGAGGCTAGAACGGGGAAAATCCACTCTCGCTTCTCCATGCGTGACTTTCCCTGTAGTGTAACTTCATACCATGGTAGAGAAGAAAAAATGTCCTCTCACCAGGAAAGGATGTTATCAACACGAAGGGTCCCTGGCATCTGCTGTTTTTATTTTACAGAAGAGCCTTTTTGCCAATTTTCAGATTCTGAAGATGTTCCCTTTAAAGTTTTCTGTCCATACAGATAAAGAAGTGGCATCTGAAACAACATCCTCCATTCAGTGCAGGGCTTTGGCAGGAAGTGGCTGACAGAAACTGCTTCCATAGGCAGGGAGAGGTGCTGAGGCTGCACTTGACCGTCGTGGAAGGAGGACTCTCTCAGCTGCTTTCAGGGTTTTGCAGCTTGGTTGGTTAGTCCAGAGGATGGTAATTAAAATATCCCTTCAAGGGAAAGAACTGCTTCCAGAAAAGCAAGATTTATGAATAAATTCGGAGAGCTTCACAATTCGGGTGCCGCACGTGGCCCGCTGCTGGGCATGCCGACTGCTGTGTGACTCAGGCCATACCTGAGTGCCTCCGAGAAAGCCCAGAGTCTCTTTTTCTTCCTTGTGCAGAGCTCCAAGTTTCTTAAAAGTCACTCTGCTGTCAGCATATGTGTGTACCATCTTTTATAAGAGAGAACCGAGAACTAGAGGGCGTATTACATTTCCGGCTCTGACGTACTTGTTCTGGCTATATTGTTTGGAATCTGCCATTTAGACGGAAGATTTATCAGCCACTTGGTCGGTTCTGTCAGTAGGGATCTGTGTATGAGGGCTGTCTTGGATATAGTGAGGAGAAGGAGGCATCTGATGGATAAATTCAAAGTCAAATAGGACTGGAGGCATAGGTAAAGTCTGGCCACTCATGAGTAGATCTGGGGTAGCCAGATCTGCCCTCTGAAGTTTGCCAGAACAAACAGAGCTAAATATACACATATTTTTGTTGCCCACTAACCCCTAAGCTTTCACCTACTTTGCTGAGAAACTTAATGCTTTCAAACAAAGCTATAGACCCGAAGCATAACCCATGTCTCCACAAATACTAACCTTCCTGCACAACTAGAATTCATCTGGTTACCAATGACCTGGAATAAATGAGAAGAACTGGGTCACACACTGTCCTTCCTCACACAGCACTTTTTTTTTTTTTTTCAGATAACTGCTGCAAAGCCCCCCTAGTCCATGTATTAAGGAAATACAGCTTATTCTAAGACTTGAGGGAAAGACATGATTTTCATGTTGTGCTATAAATAGGTACCTGGATAGGTAAAATAAAGATGTTGTTTTAAAAAAGCAAATTGGGGCGCCTAGGTGGCTCATTCATTAAGCGTCTGCCTTCAGCTCAGGTCATGATCCCAGAGTCCCGGGATCAAGCCCCGCATCGGGCTCCCTGCTCAGTGGGAAGCCTGCTTCTCCCTCTCTCACTCCCCCTGCTTGTGTTCCCTCTCTAGCTGTGTTTCTCTCTGTCAAATAAATAAACAAAATCTTTAAAAAAACCAAATTAATCTTTTTCTTCCCCTTCAAAACCTTATAATCTATTCATGACAATTGGTATAGAACAGTATCTTCCAAAGCCAAGGAGAATGACCCAAGCAAGCTTTCCCAGCAGGAGGTTTTCTGGACTCTCAGAGAAAGAGTAAACATGGCTAAAGAGACTGCACTTGGCCAACTGTGCCGTATGTAAGGAGAGATGAGGACAGAGAGTAACCCCAGGAAAGACAAACATGAGGATTGCAGTACCCTTCAGATTTCTCAAGTAACAATCATTGTGATTTTTAATGGTTATGTGAAAATAAAGGCAGCCTAGGGACAGACAAAGGAAATGAGTAGGTATTTTCAAGAGCAGAACATCTAAACGGCCAGTAAAATTAGGGGTAAAATATATTTGGGCAACCTCACTAGTTCCTATAAATAAAGTAACAATGAGATCTCACTCCTCATTCATCAAGTCGTAAATACAAATGGTTTAGGTCCAAGCGTCCAATGGCTTGCAGGGAAAAAGACATCCTTGTACATTCTTACAGACGTGTAACTGTTCAGGCCATCTTGGGATTGTTAGCATCAAATCTATGTCTGTGTACACACACGCCCGTACATTCTTCTGGATCAACAATCCTACTGTGAGACACCACTCTGTAAAAACAAAACACCAACATATAAAGACGCCTATTGCATTGTTATTTGTGAAAGCAAAAAAACTGGAAACAATCTAAATACTCATAAATAGGTGAATAATTGAGTAAATTGTAGGACATTCATACTAAGGTTTATTGCACAACCATTAACAAGAAATGTATTAATTTTATCCTAGTTGTCCTTGAAGGATTTCATCAATGTGTGGCTAGGTGGCAAAAGCCAGAAGCAGAAAAGTATGTTATGTATGAGTCCATTTTGGAGTAAAATATGTATTATATTTGCATATGATTGACCAACAGAAAGGTATGGATGGAAAGAGGAAAGAAACAGAGGGGAGGTAAATAATATATACAATATAAAGTTGTCCAAATGAAATCAGTCAGAAAGAGAAAGACAAGTACTTCATAATTTCACTTATAAATGGAATCTACAAGAATAAATAAAATGAAACAAATCCCAGACTCGAAGATACAGAGAACAGAATGGTGGTTGCCAGAAGGGAAGTGGGTTGAGGGGTGAAAGGGGTGAAAGAAATCAAGAGATACAAAAAACCAGTTATAAAATAAAGAAGTCATGGGGATGCAATTTACAGTATGGGGAATGTAGTTGATAGTTGTATTAACTTCGTATGGTGACAGATGGTACTTAAATGGTCCCTAGACTTACTGGGATGACCTGTTTGCAGCTTACACCAATGTCAAATCACAAAGTCATGCATGTGAAACTAATAGAGTAGTACGTGTCCATTTTATTTTCATAAAAAATAAGTAGCTCATGGAATTTGGAGAATCATATGACTATGACCATATTTAAATAATAAGATATAGGAAGGTATAATAAATAGAGATGTTATGTGTTAGCCACTGAAATGTGAATGGGCCTCTGAGAGGAAGAACTTCAGATAAATCTTTTTCTATCCATTGCTGTATTTATTTTCATAATGAGCATGTGTTTTGTTTTCCTAAGATTTTATTTATTTGTCAGAGAGAGAGTGCACAAGCAGGGGGAGCAGTAGGCAGAGGGAGATGCAGGCTCCCTGCTGACAAGGAGGCCGATGTGGAACTCAACCCTGGGATCATGACACGAGCCAAAGGAAGATGCTTAACCGACTGAGCCACCCACGCGTCCTGAGCAAGTGTTTTCTTAATCAGAAGAATAAACAAAGATCTATTTTGATTTGAATAACACTTTTACACAACACGTCACTATTGTTTCTATACAACATTTCACATGGATGAATATGGGTAGTGCAAGTGACCAATGAAGGCAGTAGGAGAGATGTTGGGAAGAGGAGTGTTTGAGCCAAAATGTGCATTCTTTTATTTCCTGTACTCTGGATCTATTCAAATCTCGTCTCCTGCCGAGGGATTCAGTGCAGAACTAAAATATGATGACTTACTTGGCAGCAGCAAAAAAAAGAGCATTTACTCAAATGCAATAAAGATAAGCAATAAGTTTCAGTGATGCATATAGTATGTTCTTTGCTCGCCTGCTTGTTCTTTCTTCTCTCAGCAGAAGTTCAACTGAAAATAAGCTCAAACAGCAATTCGCCAAATTAGCTAGTCACCTCACTTGTGACCAAATCACAGAGAGATGCTGAACCCCACGCTTTCGCTTCCTGGAATATAAGCAGTTTGAAGAGACATAACTTAGCATGTAAAGGGTAGCCAAGCCAGTTTGAGATTCTCTGGAAACGAGATGCAGAAATAATTTTTGTGCAGGATACCCACACATAATAGCCAAGTTAGCTCTCCCCAATTACTCACCAGTTATCGATTAAAATTCTCCAAATTAAACTAAACTAAATTAAATTAAATTAAATTAAATAATTCTTCCATAAGATACCTCTGCAAGCAAACACAAAAATGGAAATTCTTTTGGAATTTCTTTTGGAAATTCACCTCAGCAATGGGAATAGGTACCTCTTCCTGATGTCAAGACACTCCTTGGACCGCCTATATTTTCTCTTTCTGTGTAACAAATTGCCATGATCATCACAGCTTAACACAGTTGTGTGAGGTCAACAAATATGTGGACACAGCCAGGCTCACTCCCCAGAGTCTCGCACGGCTGAAATCAGGGTGTTGGCCTGACTGGGCTATATTGTGAAGGCTCTAGGAAAGAATCTACTTCCAAACCCATTCTAGTTGACAAATCTTGTTCTTGTGGTTGTAGGACTGAGGTTGCCATTTCTTTGCTGGCTGTTAGGAGGGAGCTACTCTGTTTTCCTGCAGGTGGTCCTGTATTCCTTCAGGGCTGGCCCCATTCCTCTCAGAATCTGCCATGGGGCCCTGAGTCCTTCTCATGTTTGAGTTTCTGTAGTGTCCTCTTCTGCCACCATTTGGAGAAAGCTGGCTGCCTTTAGGGGCTCATGTGACTGGATCGGGAGCCCTTGGCAATCTCCCTTCCTTAGAGTCAACTGTGCCCTATAACATAGCATAATCACATAATTTGATAACTCATCAAATCTATAGTTTCTGGAGTCTAAGGAGCAGGTAGGACATCTCTGAAGACTTAGAAATTCTGCCTGCCACCTTGCCTCTTCCTTCTCTTCCTTCAAGCCAGTGTTTTATTCGGTGCTTAATGTGTGCAGAACAGGTGCTGTGCTAAGGGCTTTATAAGGATTATGTTTACAATCTCTCTGAGTTGGGTACTATTGTCAGTTCCATTTTTGCATAAGAAAACAGGCTTAGGCAGCAACGTTCCTTGCCTGAGGTGACAAGCCAGTAGGAGGTGATGTTAGGATATGAACCCAGGCCTGACTCTTGTGATTTTATTCTTAACTACTTCTCTGGTTAACAGATCTTTTCTCCTCCTAACAGTAACCTTTTTTTTTTTTTTTTTTTTTTTTTTTTTTTTTTTTTTTTTTTTTTTTTTTTAATATTTTATTTATTTATTTGACAGAGAGAAGCACAGCTGGAGAGGGAACGCAGCAGAGGGAGTAAGAGAGGGAGAAGCAGGCTTCCCGCCGGGCAGGGAGCCTGATGTGGGACTCGATCCCGGGTCTCTGGGATCATGACCTGAGCCGAAGGCAGTCGCTTAACCAACTGAGCCACCCAGGCGCCCCCTAACAGTAACCTTTTAAAATAATAAATTATGAACTCTCCTAACAGTAGCCTTTTTTTTTAAAAGATTTTATTTATTTATCTGAAAGAGAGAGAGAGAGAGAGAGAGAGAAGAGCCCAGGAAGAAGGGAGGGAGGGAGAAGCAGGCTCTTCAATGAACAGGGAGCCTGACATGGGGCTCAATTCCAGGATCCTGAGACTGTGACCTGAGCCAAAGGCAGGCCCTTAACAGACTGAGCCACCCAGGTGCCCCTAATAGTTTTTTTTTTTAAGATTATTTATTTATTTGCGAGAGAGAGAGAGCACGCGCGAGAGCGAGCAGGAGCATGAGCAGGGGGAGGGGCAGAGGGAGAAGCAGACTCCTCCTGGAGCGGGAAGCCTGATGTGGGGCTTGATCCCATGACTCCACGATCATGACCTGAGCTGAAGGCAGTTGATTAACAGACTGAGTCACCAGGGTACCCTTAACAGGAAACAGGGAACTTTTAAAATAAAAAATTATAAACTTACCTAAATATATCAAAGTTTAAAAATTACATTTAGTTCCTATTTGATAATGTTCATTTTAGCTACAATATTTCACATGAATAATATATAATAGAATCAAGTATATTGTAAACCTAAACAAAATATTTTAAATTTTTGTAATAAGTAAGATTTGCTGTATTTGCAATGCAGAAAAAAGAAGCTCTTGTCATTTTCATGACAAGCATATTGAATCATGTTTTTAGTAGAAATGGTCAGTTGGACCCAGCCAAAGTCACAATTGCCAGAACATCTTCACGTGTGTATTATTAAGGGCACCACTGCGGACCTCTGGGCAGACCATTCAGAGAAAAGGGGCCTCTCTGGGTGGATAAATGAGAAAAAAGCACTGTCTTTCGGGCTGACACTTGGGGAGTGAAATCTGGAAGGGCTTTCACTACCACCACACCCTTGGCAGAATGCCCTGTATTTCTTCAGCCCAGACAACCAAAGGTTGAGGCCCGCTCTGAGCCAGGCCTGCTCTCCAAGCCCCACCTCGCAAATAGCAGCGCTCAGTTACACAACTGCTGCATGCATTATGCACTCTCATTATGCACTCTCTTGCTGTGGGCCTAAGCTGCTGGCTTGTGCAGGATCAAATATCTTCCCAGTGTCTTCTTTTAGATCAAATACTGAGGAGACAGGGCCTAGATACCATTGGAGATGTTTTACAAATTACACATTAGCCAAAGAAATGAGTTTTATGCGTATCAATATAGAAAGACTTTTGCACCATATTGTTGTTGTAACTTTTTACATCAATCGTTTCTATTTTATGTGTTAAGTATAGAAACACCGAGAGGGGGAAAAAGTCAGAAAAATAATCTTTTGGGTATTACTAAATTGCCCAGATTATCTTTTATAACCCAGCCTACGAATTAAAACCCAAAATAAAGGAATAAAGGATTTTACTGTGTCTCCCAGTCAACATTATAAAAACTGTCATTCAAAAGTTGGGCTGTTTCTTTGCATTTAATGTAGAATTTATGAATTCCCGTAAATCATATTTCACTTAGCACTCTTTGGAGTCTTTGAGTACTAAAACATTTGTTTTAATGCAGCACATTAGTGGCAAGATTTCCAAAGTAGGAGGCTAAATCACTCATTGTCTTGGAAGGAAACAATACATGTTTTCACTTCTATGGCAGAAGCAGTAACAACCAAAACCCAAAACAAAACAAAACAAAAACTTAAAAAAGTCATTGCCTCAGAAAATACATCTCTCTTTTCCAGCACCTATGGTTTGTGACTTTCATTTACAGTGTTTTGCTTCAAATCTCATACTCCATTCTAACAATCAAACATTTGGAATATGAGTTCCCAAGGGCCTGGGTCAAAGTCCAGGCCGACAGCTTGGTACTAATGCCCACGGGGCAGCAATAAAAACTTGGTGACTTGTTATAACATTCAGTACTTAAAGTTATTTAAAGGTCTGATGTATTTGTTCAAGGTAAACCTTTTTCCAAATTCAACTTTAAGTATGAGATACAAAAATTTCCAATTTGATGTTTAAATTCTACTTATTTTATAATTCCTCTTTTTTTTTTTTTTTTTAAGATTTTATTTATTTGACAGAGAGAAACATAGCCAGAGAGGGAACACAAGCAGGGGGAGTGAGAGAGGGAGAAGCAGGCTTCCCGCCGAGCAGGGAGCCCGATGTGGGGCTCGATCCCGGGACTCCAGGATCATGATCTGAGCCGAAGGCAGTCGCTTAACCAACTAAGCCACCCAGGCGCCCCCTATAATTCCTCTTTAGAAGCAAGTGGTTCATTATTTCTCTTTTGATTAAACAACAAACAAAAGACCCACCAGAGGGTTCACCATAGATGACACCAGCAGTCAAAGCTATTTTGTTGCTTAACCATGAAACAAATCCAACACCCAAACAATACCAAAGATTCATTCATCGAAATGGAAGACACACACCATGCCATTTTGAGGTGGAGAAGCATGAATTTGATTTATCAAAAACCTCAGCTGGGAGAAGTTTGTATCCCACACATGGCAAAGAAAACAAACCAAAATCGTGGATTTGTTGTTTAAGCCTCTCCACTGAAGCCTTATAAGTCATTTCCTGTCATCAGTCCATAGTTAGATTAATCTTCTGCACCTTCTTCATTTGCTGGAGTGGATGTTCAATAAATATTGATGCTCGGAATACTGACATATAAGTTCTGCCAGATAAGCACCATCAAAGAAAGGCTCAAGGATCCATGAGTACAGAGAGTAAATAAGGTAGAATAACCCATTAGATTAGTATCCACTTGACTACGGAGTCTAATTCTTTTTCTGTAGGCCAGGTGAATTGGAGATGGTATGAATTTCCAGGTGATAAGCATCCAGACAAAAAGCCAGTGGACTCATCTAGATTATGCATCTCTACTGATTTAATTCAACAACTAAATGCCAGATATGCGTATTGTACTGTGAGTGGTTTCAGGCTTGGTCTTTGGGTTTAAGATGCATTCTATGTTATCTCTTGGCCTCTAAGAGGTAGAAGGTAGTGAGAAGTGGGCAGTGCACAATTTTTCTTCTTTTCTTAGCATTGCTTTTTCTTTCCTGTTTTCATCTTAGAAGCTGTTTTAGTAAACTTCATATATTGTATTTTCTAAAGCTGAAGAGAATGGTTGCATCCTAGTTTTGGACGGTTTTTGGTTTTCATACTACATCAGTGAAGAGAGAAAAGAGAGATATGATTATAAAACCCAAGCAGAAGATCCCTCTAGTATCTGGATAAGCCAAGGGTGAGTGCCAGCAAGCTCAAGGTTCCAGATCCAAGGGGGAATTAAGCAGTGTCTCACGTTTTTAGTTCTTAGAAGTCAAGTTCACACAGCATGATGTAAAGTTGCCATTATTTCTATGAATATATATGCTCTTGTTTATTGTTGCCTTTTGGGATTGTTTTAAAAAAAAAATCCACAAGTTAATTTATTTCATGACCAAAGAAATTATACTCTAGGAAGAAAATCAGTAAATGGGCATGAAATTCTCAGAGCGAAAAAAGTGTGATATGAAATTGAGTTATGGCTTGAAAAAGTGTCAGGTAGCATACACCAAAGTTAATTAATGAACAGATAGACCTGGTGCCAAAATGACTAGATGAGTGCTTTTGTTTTTTGTTTTGTTTGTTTGTTTGGTGTCATTCCCCCCACTTTTTTTTAGAAAAGATCTTATTTATTTATTTGAGAGAGAGACAGAGAGAGAGAACAGGAACTGGGTGAGGAGCAGAGGGAGAAGCAGACTCCCCACTGAGCAGGAAACCTGCCGTGGGGCTCCATCCTGGGACTCTGGGATCATGATCTGGGCCAAAGACAGATGCTTGACTGAGTGAGCCTACTGAGGCATCCCTGTTTTTCTTTCTTTCTTTTATTTTTTATGGAAAGTAGAACACTAAATTTAAAAAAGATATAACTGGCAGCAAAAAGGATGATCCTGAAAAATTTACTGAGACGTTGACGTAGATAATACATGGTGATTTAAATAACCTAAAGGAATTTGTTGTAAAAAAGGAATACAGCTCTCATGGTTTCTAGCTTTTGAAGCTAAACCATTGTATTTTCAAAAGAGATCTCACTAAAGTACTATTCTATATTTCATGTAGCACATAAATGACCAAAGAGTGAAATAAAAGAAAAAAACTATATATTTTTTATTTTATTTTATTTTTATTTTTTTAAGATTTTTTTTTTCTTTTAATTTGACAGAGAGAAACACAGCCAGAGAGGGAACACAAGCAAGGGGAGTGAGAGAGGGAGAAGCAGGCTTCCCACCGAGCAGGGAGCCCAATGTGGGGCTCGATCCCAGGTCTCCGGGATCATGACCTGAGCCGAAGGCAGTCGCTCAACCAACTGAGCCACTCAGGCGCCCCTATTTTTTAAAGGATTTTATTTATTTATTAGAGAGAGAGAGCACAAGCAGGAGGAGCAGCAGGCACAGAGAGCAACAGACTCCCCATTGAGTAGGGATCCCGATGCAAGCATTGATCCCAGACCCTTGGGATTGTGACCTGAGCTGAAGGAAGCCACTTAACTGGTTGAGCCACCTTGGAGTCCCTCATCCCCAAAAAGGTATTAAAAGTATGTAGTAATGCAAAATGCAAGTTTGAATTTTATTTTGACAGTCTACAAGTCCAAGCTCACCAGTCACCTCAACGTTAGTTCAAGAAGGGGGATATGACTGAAGAAACTTGACTAGAGTCATCATGCCTACCACCTATTTTGATGGTACAAAAATCAGCAATATTAAAAATACCACTGACAAACAAAATTGTCCTACATTAATTATCAATCCTGAAGGCTAAAAATTGTTAATTCCGTCTAGTGTTAGAAATATGTGAAATCTACAAAGTGTGACAGCAGACCCTTTTGCACACCATCACTTTCTTTTCTTTTTCCTTTGTCACCAGCATTGTCAATGTACCATAAGGATGTGACCCTTGCTTCTGACAAATGGAACACAGCCTATTAACCTGGGATGACCCCTTCTCCTTAAGGAACTTTTTTCTTTAAAGATTTTATTTATTTGTTTGTTTGTTTGTTTGTTGATTTAAGAGTGTGTGTGTGTGTGTGTGTGTGTGTGTGTGAGAGAGAGAGAGAGAGAGAGAGAGAGAGAGAGAGAGATCATGAGCAGGGAGGAAGGGTAGAGGGAGAAGCAGACTTTCCACTGAACAGAAAGCCTGATGTGGGACTTGATCCCAGGCCATGAGATAAGGACCTGAGCTGAAGGCAGACACTTAACCGACTGAGCCACTCAGGTGCCCTAAGGAGCTTTTATATCAGGGATGAATAATGGTAAATAAGGAAGGAGACCGGACGACCCGAAGGACGACACAGGGGCTTGGAGCTCAAATATGAGCCTGACTGCTAGACAAAAGAGCTGTGGATTTTATATAAATTTTGATGTTTCTCTTCTTGAACTAACATTGAGGTAGCTAGTGAGCTTGGACTCATAAACTGTGTAGTTTGCTCATCTCTAAATTGGGAATAATAATAGTGTGTGCCCTTACGGTTGATGAGAGGATGAAATATATTTAGATATAGAAGCACTTAACAAAGTGCCCGGCACACTGTGAGAGCCATGCGTATTGCTTAGCATTATTCTTACTTACTATTTTAAGAGAATTTGAGAAAGCCACTGTGAGTAACAGAGTATGATATTTTATCCATAGGAAACTATGGATAATAGAATAACTTTTTTTTTATTTTTTTATTTTTTAAAGATTTTATTTATTTGACAGAGAGAAACACAGCCAGAGAGGGAACACAAGCAGGGGGAGTGAGAGAGGGAGAAGCAGGCTTCCCGCCGAGCAGGGAGCCCGATGTGGGACTCGATCCCGGGTCTCCAGGATCATGACCTGAGCCGAAGGCAGTCGCTTAACCAACTGAGCCACCCAGGCGCCCCAATAGAATAACTTTTTATATCAGCTCCCTACAATGCAATAAGGACAAAATTCATTATGGATGAATTCCAACAAAGCTAAGAACTCTAAACCAATGCAGATAGAGGTTTTCTTTAATTTAGAAATTTCTCCTTTGCATGGTGTTGATACCAGCTCTCCCTCACTTTATTCACTCAGCAAATATGTTTTAATCTTCTAATGTATGCCGAGCATTAGACTAGATGTAAGGAATGTCATAATAAACAAACTCCTTGAACGAATGGACCCTTTTGTCAGTTGATAGATAAATATTTACCTTCCAGAACATGGATCATGAGGCCAAATATGTCTAGATTTCTATTCTGAAATGTGGATCTTAGGGAAATATAAAGGTGCAAGTGCTTGGATACTGGAAATTGAAGTTAACAAAAAGTGGGAGAGGTGCCACAAGTAGGAGGAGGCCAAAAGTGAACTTCACTAATTCAAAAATGTGCTCACATCTGTACCAGAGGGGAGAATGAACATTTCCTTTTCCAGTCTCTCTTTCTTCTCTTTTCTACTTATCCAGGACCCTTTTGTGATGATGATTCCTATGGTTCTGAACTAAACAGATGGACCATATTGGCGTATACGTAGAATACCCGAGGGTTCTATCTATGACATAGAACTTAATTTCTGTTATAGGTGTTAATGCTTTAAACAACCTACTTGCAATAAAAATTTTTGGAGTCCAATTCATTTGCCTGTTGGAATCTATATTTTTATTATTGCTGTGATAATTTTCTGGTTCTGATAATGAGTGTCACGAATGCCAGAGAATAAATGTTGATGTTTTCATTTTCTTTATGTGTCTTACACTCATTTTCTTCCCTGTGTACTTATTATGTAGGTTAAAGATATTAACTTTATTTTCAATAGTGAATTCCAAAATGACTTCAGGGAGAACAAAAGGGACAGATGGGTGGTTTATACTTGAAAGAGATTAATTTGCATGGTTTCAAGAGGAGTGAAGAGATTTGCACCTAAACGAAACCAAAGAACAAAAGAGTGGAACATGGCCTATTCCTTTCTCCATAATTTGCTACCACTACGGGTCAGTGCATAGCAATAATTTCAGATGTAATCCTTGTCTCATTCAAAGAAAAATGCCAAGTGAGATATGAAACACAAAAGTCAATTTGTTATTCTGGGCAAAAAAAAAAAAAGTCAGCTGGAAAATTCTAATTACCAAATTTGTTTTGATTCTTTCTTCCCTATGTTAATCAACAGTGTCGTTACTCCAGACTTAGCTTTTACCTGGTTCTATTACTGTCAGAAATTATAACTCAAGTAACTGACAACAAAAGTTTTATGCAGTTTCTGTAAAGAAACCAAATACGCATCAAAAAATGCTCAGTTTATGATGTTAAAATATTGTCTGACAGTAATGGCCTCTGTCATCTAGCTAATCTGAACTAAACCACCCATGGAGTAAAATCAAGTTTTCTTACATAAGAACTTATCTCAGAGATATTTCCTTGACTTTCTACAGAATTTTCCTGGTGCTGTTTGGCATTTGGTTTCTGCTGCTTGCCTATCCTCACTATGTAGCTCTGAACTAATTTTGTGAAAGACGCTGAGATCTCATAGAAGTCTTTTTATGTACTTGCTTCCAGCACACACATATTAGCATTGCAAAATTTTGTATGTCCAGATGTCTCCTACACTTTCTCTTTGATTTATAGCCTAAGGGTTGGAAAACTTTCAGAAATGAGCTGCCATGCTCCCATTGCAATCCCTGTTCTTGTGGCGTCTGAGGCAGAATGGACGACAGCAAGCTGGATTAGATAACCACTGCCTCTGTTCAAAAATATCTTTACTGTTCCAGAACTTTCTGTTTGCTCATTACTTTCATCAATGTAGTCAGATTTTTCCTCCTATTAGTTGACATGAACACTGAGGGATTGAGATTTGGCAAGGAAGGAAGGTGGGGTGTGTGTATGTTCGTGTACGTGTGTGTACGTGCGTGTGCATGTGTGAGTGTGTGCACATGCACTCTACACTGTTTAATAGCTAGAAGGCATTTAATATTTATTTAATAATTTAAATAAGGTATTTTAATAGCTAGAAAATGGCATGAAGGAATGGGATTATTTGAGTTGAGAGAAAGGAGGTGCTCAATAATAGGGGATGAACTGAGAAAGAGGGATCAGAGTGTCAGTGATTAATTATATCCTTGATGTTTTCTTGAGGCCTTTGGGGCAGGAACAACTTTCAAAGCCAATGAAAGCAGGAATGTCCTCATTATTGGAATTATTCTAACATATTTTGTTGGGAATATACCCCAAAGGACATAGACCAGGGATGGAAACTGGATTTTTTACCAGTGCCAAATAAAATAGTCAAAATGTTCTTCCTGACAAGATGGAAATAACCAAATAATCATATGTGACTGGTTCTAAATGAACTGACCATTTTGCACGGTGTACATTAATATTTATAGTCTGTGGTACCAGACATCTGTATAAAATGTGATGAACTACCTATTAGCTATGTACTGACTTTCCCCATGATCTCATCTTCATCCTCAGACTGAAATTTCCCAGCTGTGATTTACAGAAATGCTTGCTCATGGGCTGTGTCATTCTCGCTCCTTGTTTTCCACAAGTATTGACTAAGCACCTACAGCGTTTTAAGGAATATATTCAATACTAAAGATACAGCAGTGAGCCGAGCGCCTTTTAAAAATGAATAGTCTGTGGAAGGCAGGTATTAAGCCCTAGGTTAGTTACACTGATGGAATTATTATAAAGAGTCATTTAATGGCTAGGCCCAAAGAAGAAATAGAAAGAGCCTTGAGAACACATAACACAGAGAGAACAGCCTAATCTGGGGAATCAAGAAAGACTTTCCCGGCAGGGGTCAGAGGGTTAGGGGTCAAATGGTGAGGCAGGACACTAATGGTCTCAGTGGAGGGTAACTTGGGCAAAGACCTTGGTGCCTTCTCAAAAAAACAAAAAACAAAAAACAAAAAAAACCTTTTAACTTTGAAATAATTATAGACTACAAGAAGTTGCAAAAGAGTACACAAAGTACTGTGAACCTTCCACCAGTCTCCCACAGTGGTGAGACCTTGAATGCCTGTTTTAGACTATGAAAACCGAAACCTGATATTGGTATTATTCCAGAAGCTACACTACAGTCCTTACTCAGTCTTTACCAGTTTTTACTTGTACTAATGTGTGTGTGTGTGTGTGTGTGTGTGTGTGTGTAGTTCTATGTGATTTCCCCCCATAAAAGGATCTGTGTAACCACCACCACAATCAGAGTGTAGAAGCATTCCATCATCACAAAGATTCTCTCCTGTTCTTTCTCTTTAAAGTGTCACCCCTGTCTCTGTTCCCTGGTAACCACTAGTCTGTCCTTTTTTTCTACAGTTTTCTCATTTCGAGAATGTTTTATAAGTGGAAATCTATAGTAGGCAACCTTTTAGAGATTGGCTTTTTTCACTCATCACAATCCCTGTAAGACCCATCCAGGTTGTTGCACGTATCAATAGTTTGTTCTTTTATATTGCTGAGTAGTATTCCATCGTATGGTTGTATTAGAACTTGTTTAGCTGTTAACGCACTGAAGGACATTTAAGCTACTTTCAGTTTAGGAGCATAATAAAAAAAGCCTCTGTGAACATTTGTGTATCCCATTGCATCCCGAAGAATGAGAAAAAGGTTGTTGTGGCTCTGGCACAGGATAGGGCTTCTTGGGAACCCAGTTGTGCAAAGCCACAAATCCTTTCTGAACGCAGTCGTTAAAAATGCATAAATGAATGAATAAATATGTACGAGGGAACCAAATATAAACCCAGAGTGTTTTTAGGGCTCTGACTTTTGGTGGTAGATTGGATATCCTGATGGTTGCCTTTTATTTTTCATTTTTTAATCTAATTGTTTGAACATAATGAGGTGGTCAGATTTGAATGCTAGTTTACAGATGGATGGGGGTACTCTATTCTTGAGATAGCTAATTAAGACATAATCTCTAAAAACAGGCTTATAAAAACGTCTCTTCCCTCTGTTCACTGAGAAAGAACTTATATTTAGCAAAAGAATTTTATTGGAAGTTCCAAATTGAAAACTGTCAGATCAGATTCTATAACCTAAGGAGGATTCTGCCTAGTGGTATGTTGATTAGGAATGCAGAAAAACAAATTGAGAAAGCTCAAGTATACTGGGTTTTCTTTAAATCAGCAGGTATAGCATAATGGGCTATGAGAATTCTAATCAAACCAAGGGTCTAGCAGAGAGCGGGTGGTCTCCTGCCAGAGGAAATATGGTTTTGAAAATTAAAACTGTTACCTGTTTCATTCTTATTCACTTCCTTGATAATATTTAATTCAATAATTTTGAGGGAGGAGATGGGGACCACTCAAATTTGAGTTCCACTTAATGTGAGATGAAGGAGAAAACCAAGGAGATTATAGAATTAAATGGACCCTATCTGGTTTAATCCTGTTTAAGAAAACAGTTGTTCTTAGGGGGTGTTTTACTCATTTAAACCTCCAGGTCTCACTTTGAGCATTTTCTGTTCTTATGCTGCAACCTTATCTTCTCTTTGCCAAACTGAATTCTACCAGTTCTGCATGGTGCAGCCTAAGCCCCTCCTATGAAGCCTATGGTGTCTTCCTTCACTGATTTCCTGCTCTAGTTCCAGGACCTGTCAAATTATTGCACATCTCAGTCACATATGCCCAACCAAATTAATCCATTTAAATATTAAAGTAAAATAACAAAATATGGAAAATGGGGAGGAGGATGGAATGGAAAGATTTATAATATTATTACCCATACAGTCCCTTTCTGAAATCTTTTGGTGTAATGACGATGCTCGATGTTCAGAAGAGTGAAGTGAAACAAACATGCTAACACACTCTTGATAGGTATTCTAATTGGGATTAGACTTGCAGGAAAACCATTTGGGCATTTAAAAGCTTTTATATGCGTGGGCCAAGAAACCTACTTCAATGAATGTTTGCTAAGATAGTTATTACCTGACATACAAAAAAGTTACAGATAAGATTATTCTTTGCAGTATTACTTCTGTTATAGAGACATGGAAGTCACCTAAAAGAGAATTTAAGAAATTAAAACTGTCTTTGCAGGCATTACAATTAAGTACTCAAAGTATATTAAATGACTTGAGAAAATGCTTATATTGTAATAAAAAATGGGAATACAGAGGACACATAACATTATGTACCCTGTTCACATCAGACCTTATCAGACTGTCTTTCTCCTCTTTGCCTCCTTCTTTCAGCATTTTTCAATAAATATTTTGCATCTGGGAAAGTTAGGGATTGCTTTGGAAAGTCACATTCTGGTTTCCAAATCTAACATGCATCTGTGATTAATTTCAAATAATTGGGACAAAATACATTTAACACTAAACACATGAAATTTAAAAACTAAGAACAAAGTTAATCTTTTCTCAGATGTTCATCATGCATGTCAATTATTACTGTGCTAGTCAGAAGAGATTTTCACTGATAAATGTGCCATTGTCTACATTGTGTATAAAGCCACATTACACATAATACTTACCTGTTGCTTTGGAAATAATATTGTACCTGTAGTGGAGACTTATTTTAGCTCTTGCTCTATCTAGACATGATTGTGTGTTATTGGAAAGTTTTTCTTTCTGGATCTTAGTCTCCTCACCTGTGAAATGAACATAAATGGTTTGAAATGTTTTGCCATCTCCCCAAGGAGAGAGAGAGAGAGAGAGAGAGAGAGAGAGAGAGAGAGAGAGTTTTAAATAATAGATGAGAAATTTGAAGTATATCACCTCTAAAAACTCAAGACTCAAACTTTTTTGACTGTGTGAGTTCATTTTATATATATATATATATATATATATATATATAGCCTGCTGCTATATTGCTTATCTCTTTGCAACCAGTGACATGTCTTCTACTGAATTCCTTCCAGATGCCTTAATGAACATAAATGCTTGCAGATAAATGAAGAGCTATCATATTGGCAAAGGTTTAAAGGTTTGAAAATACCCAGTGTTAGGAAGGAATTATCAAAATCTGTTGTTGGAAATGTAGATTAATTTTGGAGGGCAGTTAGGTAATAATCTACCCAAATTACCCAAATTTAAAATGCATATACCCTCCAGTTAGCCATTCCACTGCTAAGAAGATCCTACAATTAAACTTGTAAATGTGGAAAGATTTATATAGAAGGATATTTTTTTGCAACCGTCTTTATAATAGAGAAAATGCATATAACCCCAAATGAATATTAGATATATAAAGTATAGTACAGTCATACAATGGAAAACTATTTAGCCATTCAAAAGAATGTGTTGGATCTATACATACTGAAATGGAAAGATGTCCAAGATATTATGGTCATTGAGAATAACAAATTAAAGAGCAATTTGTATGGTGTGACCAGTGTAAAAAGAAATCTGTGTTTACATAGATTTGAATAGAAAAAAATGTGGAGGTTGATAAGAGCTTGTTAGGAGCAGTTGCCTCTAGGGAATGGGCCTAGAAGATATGTTTTGTTCTTATGTACTGCATAAATTGTTTACCATGAATATGCATTGTTCTTATAATAATAAAAGAGTAATTTTCACTCACAAGATTAGAACTAATAAAGAAATCAGCAAAGCTGCAATGATCATTGTTGTGCTAGATACATTTCCCTCTTTTGCACTATTTTATTTGCGGAGACTCCCAGGACTGTAATGCTAGCTCATTGGATATAAAAACATTATACATCAGATTGTTTTCCAAAGAGTTGCGCCAGTTGGAGTCGCTACCAGCAGCATATGAGAGTAACAGAGTAATGGTTTTACTAGTATAATTTTAAAGCAATTGTTTCTGCTAATTTAAAATGCAAATATAAAATTTCATTACTGTTTTAATTAATTATTTAAAAATATTTTATTTATTTGAGCAAGAGAGAGAGTGAGCATGAGAAGGGGAAAGTCAGAGGGAGAAGTAGACTCCCCACCGAGCAGGGAGCCCAAGGTTTGACTCGATCCCTGGTCTCCAGGATCAAGATTTGAGCTGAAGGCAGTGACTTAACCAACTGAGCCACCCAGGAGCCCTACTGTTTTAATTTATTAACATTTTGTCCTACTCCTGTTCTGATTTATTTTATTGTTGGTAATTTATGCTAAGGAAAGTTCTTAAATACAAACAACAACAGCAACAAACAAACAAAACATTGTGACAAAAATTTTTATTCTAAAAATACATACAATAGTGAAAAATTAGTAACAAATCCACGAGAAACAGTTAATTATGGTATGTTCACTTCTCAGCAAAGGACACTTAGTTTTTAACTATATATGCCAATAATATAATAATGCAGAAGTAGGTTATACTTACAATGTTAAGGAAATGAAAAAAGCTAACATATAATTACTAAGTGATCAAAACTACATAAGAATTATACATCATTCATTCATTGACTAAAGGAAGAAAAATCATTAAAATGGTGAATTGGGATAAATTTCATGAAAATGGTAATAGTGAAAGACATTTTACTCTCTATTTAATATTTGTTAACTTTTTTCTTCACTTGGTAAATATGCATACATTTTTAAAATCACCTGACCGAGTTATTTTTAGAATTAAATTAAAAAGAGACTATGAAAATGTCTACTGGTACAGGGTCAAGCTCAGCACTCAATAAAGTGTTCCTTCCATACCTACTACAAAATAAATAATTATATATTCCATACTCTGCCTCTTTTACATGTTGGGGAAACCAAAATTTTCTGTCTTAAAAGTGAAGATACACCCTGTATTGTCTTCTTATATTCTTTCCTCAGCCATAATGGTAATTTTATATACAACTACAAAGAAATACAAAACAAAACAAAAATTTTCTCCAAGGAATGCAGAAAAATGTAGAGTATGTATTGCTCCAGAAAATTGCCAAGATGTAAAAAAGAGAAAAGTTTATGTTGACAGTCCCACCATATTTGAGGAGGAAAGCAGGGATGTGGATACCTACTCTTTTGGTAGATGATTGAAAACATAATTTCCCTTGACTGGTGATGTTTGAATGAATGCTATGTACTGACTCATGGAATTGGGGACTGAACTAAAAATTGTTAAGAACAAACAAGCTTCAATTTTGTGTTTATCAAAATTAGCAAGAAAGGATTTTAAGAGTTTTTAATAAAATAATTTTAAAATTATTTTCATTCAGAAATTTGAGTTATTTTTCTGAAATACGTGAAACTTCAAAAAGAAGAAAAAATTGTATTTGGGGGTAGGACCAAAGACAGGAAGACTTCGGTGGGTTCGTTGAATAGGGACAGCCCTTCCAAAATATATGTGACTATCAAGGCTATTGCTGAGCTGTAAGATAAACAATCAATCCTAGAGTTTGAAGTTGGTAATATATAATATGGTTAACTTGGTTAGGAAAAACAAGGTATAACATAAGTACATGCATATTCCATTTGTTGAAAAGTTGATAGAGAAAATCTGAAATTTCCCTTTACGATTTAGGGAATGATTGAGCTCCCAAAAGATGCACCACCACATCAACTACATACCCCATCTATTTTCTTCAATTTGTTAGCAGTAAGCTTTATTTGGGCCATCATCACTCCTTCCCATATTCCAAATGCCCACACAGCTTTCTTTACCATGTGTCCTGTCATTTTGTATATGTATGCAAATATACTAAAATTGACATAGAGCTTAGCGATTTGTAACACTGTAAAGCCTTAAAATATAAAATATGACTACTAAATATTTTGATTTAATGGGTCCAGTGTTATACTATGTATTTATCTCAATTCACTCTTAAGATATCAAATGAGACTCAGAAATCTGTTTTAGTTCCAAATGTAGTACTATTAATTTTATAGCCTAATATCTGATTAAATTTAACTATGTTTCTAAGGTTATATAGGTTCCAAGCATTAGACCCACTAACTAATTCCATCCTTTTAAGTGGAATTGGACCCCATCTTGCCAAATATGATGATACTGTGGTGGAAGGATGGTGGAAGGTGGAAGGAACTACCGAAGCAGTTTGGAAGGCTCTGTGCATTTATGTCTTTTCCTTGGAAGGCTAACCAAAACACGTTAACATCTCCAGTAGCCACATCTGGGTTAGAGAATAGACAATGAAAGAAGAGGAGTTTTCAGTGATTTCTTTTGCCTTGATAAACCCATATTAGAGTCAATAGACCTTTGGAATTAAAACAGAATGAATGCCCCCCCAGGAATAGGTTGTTCAGGTGGGCTCTGAGGCTGTCTAACTCCTAGAGAACAGTCCCAAGGCTATTTCCCAATGGCCAGCTTTTGAGGTAATGCCATTCTTAGTCTGAGAAAAAAAGGGCAGAAACAGGTTTATACTCATGGCTGTCGAGAATCCTACTGACTGGTTCATTAAACAGAACTGGCAACTGACTCCTAAGATAAAAGTTCCTGATGGCTTTCCAAGCAGGAGGAAGGGCGTTGAGTGACACATATAAATATATAAGGGCGAAGAAAGGTGAGCTTGAATGGCAGTGACCTTTTCAGGAAGGGTTTATGGAAGAGGTACTAGTTATAAGAACTTCGACTGCATTCTGGAGAATTTATTCACCCCTAGACAAATGGTACGACTTTAGGGGAAATTTTGGAAATCCTTTATACATACATGGTGAAACGTTTGAAAACAGTGTGGTCTCAGGCATGGATCACTACACTGGACTGTACCATGTTCTTTTTCTTAGTTCTATGGCTGGCTTTGTGTGAGAATTTCTTGAGGTTTCTTTTTAATGGGAATAACCACTTCCATTATTTTTATCTCTGAGTATTCTGTGATTATCTATTGTCTAAATAAATACTTACTGATTTATATTATGTGTATAACAAAATACCTGAAATTCTTCAGAACAAATACAGAATGCAAGGAAATGATATTCAAATTTTGTTATTTTTGAGATATAATTGGATAAATTTTATGTAGTGACTATCATTTTCCAATGTATTTTTTACAGAATAAATATACTTTAAAATCTACATGATGATAATTTATCTCAATCTTCCTTTGTCGAATTTTGTATCCACTATATGATAAAAGAAATCCATTTTAATTAAAGATTTGAATAGATATACAAATATTATAATGGGCCCTAGGTATTTCAAGTTTAAAAAAAATCAGTGTAAGTTTGTTAGTATTATAAATGTTTGGAATGTATCCTTAGGAATGCATCTATAAGAATTTTTTTTCTAAAAAAATTAAAGCATAATGTTTAAAAGTCAACTCTCTGTGGAGATAATAGTAACAAATAAGTATTTAATCATTAGAGAAATGGCAGTATTTTATTGTTACTTAATAAAGTTTAATCCTCGTTGCTGTCACCAATTTTTGTAAATATTTTAGTTACTTTCACTAAAAATTAGTGTTTTTACAAGCATCATACTTTTTAAAGTATCATGATTCTCTTATCTTGCTAAATACATGTCAATGTGCAAAATCACATCTTTAAAATTATCCTAAGTCCTTTTATTTTAAAAAAGATTTTATTTATTTGATAGAGAGAAACACAGCTAGAGAGGGAACACAAGCAGGGAGAGTGAAAGAGGGAGAAGCAGGCTTCCCGTTGAACAGGGAGCCCAAGGTGGGGCTTGATCCCGGGACTCTGGGGATCATGACTTGAGCCGAAGACAGACACTTAGCCAACTGAGCCACCCAGGTGCCCCTAAAATTATCCTAATTCCTAAAAAGATAATTTAAAATTATTTCTAATTGCTTTAGCAAATTCAAATGTTTTCAATTCTACTTGAAATATGTTGATAAAATCTATTCTTTTGTAACTTAAAGAAAAAGCAGTGATTATGGTGTGTTTAAAACCATTTTGACAATGGTTCTAACATGCTTTTCTATTTTGCTCTAACTATGAAAAAAATGGCTGGCTTAATAAATTGAATTTTAAATGATTCTTGTGGAGCATTTATATAACAACTCTAAGATGACTATAACAGAACCAAAAGTAATTAAATCTTCATAAATGCATAGTGACATGATCTAATCAGTCATTTACATTTAGGTAGTTCAAAGTCAGAGGACCTGGGAAAACCTTCACTCATATGAGAGGAGCAAATAGAAAGAATAATAGGAAAATGAGAAGACAGTTTTAGGGAATTAAATTAACATTAATAGATAGACGTGGATAAAGGAATAGCTTTAAGAATAATTGTCCCCTTAAGACAGAAAGACTCTAAGAAGTATGATATATATAAAATATTTATGACAGAAGCAATTTTCCTTTAATAGGAGCAATAGTAACCTAAAAAACCTAAAATAACAGGTCTTACCATATCAAAACCATAACAACTTATTTAATATATATGTGCGCAAATGATCTCATCACGTTTTAAATAAATTAACGTGCAAAATAATTTTTACAAAGGGTGATTTAGAAGTTGCAAGTGATAGGAAGTGTTTATTTTCTTAAATTGTTTTCTGAATGAATAAGGAGGGAGGTAGGAAAGAAGATTGGAGGGCGGGCTGGAGCGGGAATGGCAGGGAAGAAGGGACGAAGGAAGGGAAGAAGGAGAGAACCACATAACTCAGTAAGGGGGAATAAATGCCAATGTTTCGTTCTTACTAAATCAAATACAGTACAGTTTCACTTTAGGGACACAATCTCCTAAATGGGCACTTCTAATTAACTCTATCACAGCCACTTCAAAGTCAGCATATTCTAAAGATTTTTTTTTTTTTTTTTTAATTTGACAGAGAGAAACACAGCAAGAGAGGGAACACAAGCAGGGGGAGTGAGAGAGGGAGAAGCAGGCTTCCCGCCGAGCAGGGAGCCCGATGTGGGGCTCGATCCCTGGTCTCTGGGATCATGACCTGAGCCAAAGGCAGTCGCTTAACCAACTGAGCCACCCAGGCGCCCCAAAGTCAGCATATTCTAAATCTAATTCGCCACCTCCCTCCTACCCTGTGCCCTTCTAGATTCCCTATTGCAAGTACCATTTCCCAGATCTATCAAGCGGGAGGCATCCGGGCACCAAGGACACGTGCCTTTGCTTCAAACGGCGTTTCCTATAGCTTTGATATCTGGACTACCTCTTGATGTACCATCTCACTGCCTCAGATGTCGTAGTCTCTGTCCATTCCCGTATGGCTAAATTATCTCTTAACAGTGAATTCGGTCATGTTACTCTCTTACTGAAAAACCTACTATAAGCAGAGATGAGGTGGGCCTCCCCTGCCCCTGCCGCGCACTTGACTTCTAGGCAAAATGGGCGCAACCCTGCATCTTCTCCAATTCCATGACTGCTTGATCAAAAAATTCCCCAGGGATTTAACAAATGCCCCCAGGGGTTAAATTTCCAAGCCCCCTCAGCCTCAGTTCAGGGCACGCATCATACATGTGCCGCTAACTCGGCGAACGCCTTGGTTTTCACAGACAATAAGATTCATTTCTCCGAATCGCTAAGGAATTGCTGAAGAAGAAAAGCAAAGCTGGGGGCATCTCATTACCTGACTTCAGGCTTTATTACAAAGCCGTGATTACCAAGACAGCATGGTACTGGCATAAAAACAGAGAAACAGACCAATGGAACAGGGTGGAGAGCCCACATATGGACCCACAAATCTACGGTCAAATCATCTTTGACAAAGCA
>PITA01000996.1:0-207521 GCA_004023965.1 Spilogale gracilis
TGCAATTGCACTACTGGGCATTTACCCCAAAGATACGGATGTAGTGAAAAGAAGGGCCATATGCACCCCAATGTTCATCGCAGCAATGGCCACAATCGCCAAACTGTGGAAAGAGCCAAGGTACCCATCAACAGATGAATGGATAAAGAAGATGTGGTACATATATACAATGGAATACTATGCCTCCATCAGAAAGGATAAATATCCAACACTTGTAGCAACATGGACTGGATTGGAAGAGATTATGCTGAGTGAAATAAGCCAAGAAGAGAAAGTCAAGTATCGCATGGTTTCACTTACTTGCGGTGCATGAGGGGTAACCTGGAGGACAGTGGGAGAAGGAAAGTAAATGGGAACTAGGGTAATCTAGGGAGGGAAAAAAAAACAACAGAGACTTTGGACACAGAAACAAACTGAGGGACTTGGAGGGAGGGGGGGTGGAGAGATGGGAGAGCCTGGTGGTGGGTACTGGGGACACCTAAAGCGTGGAGCACTGGGTGTGGGGAATGGGGAATGAATCTTGGAACACTGGAAAAAAAAATTTTAGTAACAATAAAAAAAAAAGAGATTTTTTCACTCAAGTTACAAAAAGTAAGCATCATTTGCTGTGACTGCTAGTCCAGATCTTATTAACACCTTTTCCTCTGAGAATGTATCCACCCAACCTTCTACTGTTCCTATGTTCCAGAAAAATAAAACAGAACACAACTATGGTCATCTCACAGGGGTCTTCTTCCAGGCCATGGCTGATCAGGGCTAGATAAATGCTGTAAACCAGCCTAGTCAGATTCTCTTTCCTAGAAATTTAGAATTAAGAAAAGTTTGTATTCAGTCTGATTTGTTTGCTTGGACTTAAGTCATGCAAATCTGATAGGTGGAGTGAAGAGGAAATATTTACACATGGAAAAGTGGAGAAAGCCCATCTATAAAGAAAATGAATAGGTGTGCAGTTAAAGCAGAGAAGCAAGAAGGAGAACATGAGCAAGAAAAGGAAAGAGGGGAGGGCAAGAGAGAAGAGAGAGGTGGTGGACAGTGCCATGGGTTAGTTTTCTTATAGCTTTCTAGTTCTTAGTTTCACTTACTTAAGGAAGCACTCAATTTCTTTCTTTTTTTCTTTTTGAATTCCTTTTTAATGTCACATCAATAGGTTTCATAACATTTTAGCAATTTATACTTTTTTAGAAAGAAAAGTTCTCACATTTTTGTTTTACCTTGAAGTATACAAGAGAAGTCATGTGTAAATCCTATAGTTCTTCCAGGTTTGGGAAACACACTCCAGACTACTTTTTTTTCTTTTTTTAACTGATATTTGAAGCATATGCTACATGATTTGGTTTCCTAGGTAACAGTGTATATAGACTTAGTTGTAAATTTTCTCTTTCCTTGAGCTCAAACTTGGGGGGGGGAGTTTTAAAATATATATGAATTTCAGGATCAGAAATTTCCCTCTCATCCTTCCCTACCTCTTGCCACCTGCCTCCTCACAGGATCTATATTTATTAACTTTATAGCAAGATTTGTTGTCTTCTCATTTTCCGCAAGTCCACAGGAGTTCATTTCTTGCTTTATGACACTCTCAGCTTATGCTACCTAATGAGTCATAGAAATGATTTAAAAATTTATATGTAATGTAAAATTATAATATTAAACTACTTATTGAATACGTACTGAATACCAAAAACTTTCTTTTATATGCATTATTCATTTGATATATACTATAGTTCTAGACACTAAATCTGATTATCATGTCTTTTTTGTAGGTAAGGAAGCTGAAGTTTCATAAAAAGTAAATGACTTTAAGTAAAAAGCTAATAAATTAGATAGGACAAGACTGGAATCCACATCTGTAAATGCTAGACTCATGACCTGAGTCAGTATACCATGTCAGATTATTCAAAGCCATGTGTTCAGCTTACACCTTTGTATCAGGGCATATGGGAAGACAAGACTAGACTAGAATTAGGCTCCCTTTGAGGCCTCAGAAAACACATGGTAGAGATATGCATTGGTAGAGAGGAAGAAATCTGACTTGCAGGACTTATCATCATGTATTTATCTCTTAAGGGCAGGGAGAGCATTACATATCTCCCGTCTCAGCCATTACATAATGTCTTCCTCATGGCAGGCTCTTAATAACAAACTGATTGATTAATAATTAGAACCATGAAAAAAGCCTGCAGTGCCATTGCCGGGTAACTGCTCCGAATTGTATTCTCTCCTTTTACCTCTACAGCATACTTCAATGCAAAAGTCATCTGTAAGTATTTTTATACGTATATATTTTTTTAATATTTCATTTATTTATTTGACAGAGAGAAACACAGTGAGAGAGGGAACACAAGCAGGAGGAGTGAGAGAGGGAGAAGCAGGCTTCCTGCCGAGCAAGAAGCCTGATGTGGGGCTCCATCCCGGGTCTCCGGGATCATGACCTAAGCCGAAGGCAGTCACTTAACCAACTGAGCGCTGCCTATACATATATTTTTCAAAATTTTCTGTATATAGCAAGAAAAAATCCAAAAGTCTGGGACTTTTTTTTTTGGCTATTTGAGCTCACAGAGATTTCTCCTACTTCTAACTCCCTGGAACACTACAATAATGCCACTAATTGACCTTGGAGAACACCAGGGATTGATGGAATCCTGTCCTTTGTCATGATTCTTTTTCAAATAAAGAAACTGAGGGTTAAAGAGATAGAGGGGATAACCTGATGATCAACTCCACTGCAGAACAAGAGGTAGAATTCAGATTTCTCAGTCACAACTCCAGTGATAAATCTGCTATGTCTCATGTAACCACGTTGGTGTTTACTGCCTTAATCACCTCAATTAGCTACACATTTGGTTACAAGCAAAATAAACTGACTTTGGATAATTTATGGAGGACTGAACATATTTGAGAAGTACCACAAATTGCACAGAATTAAAAGAGTGTTAAAGAACGTGGTCCTGGGGTGCCTGGGTGGCTCAGTTGGTTAAGCGACTGCCTCGGCTCAGGTCATGATCCCGGAGTCCCAGGATCGAGCCCCTCATCAGGCTCCCTGCTTGGTGGGAAGCTTGCTTCTCCCTCTCACTCCCCCTGCTTGAGTTTCCTTTCTAGCTGTGTTTCTCTCTGTCAAATAAATAAATAAAATCTTAAAAAAAAAAAAAAAGAATGTGGTCCAAAAAATTAGCAGGTGTTGAGAGAGACTGGGCACCCAGAACAACTGCCAAAGTACTGGCATCCTTCATAACCACAGGAGAGAGTTGTGGAAATAGCTATGGCCACAGGTCTCCTGTTGTCTCCAGAGAGCTTGCAGACTCTGTCACCACTGTTACTCTTACTGCTCCTGGAATGGTTTCCAGACTGTCTCTTTCTTATGTGTATAAACCTTCCCAGAGTCAAAATCTCAAAGGAAGCAGGCAATGATAAGGTTAGGTCAGAGGCCAGCATTTTAGCTCCCAGGACATAGAAAACAACAAATATGACCCTTTTTAAAAGTTTTCATAATTGAAATATAAAAACCTTGCCTTTCTTTCTTGGTATTTCCCCAAATAGAAGAAATTCAGAGATTGGGCAACTGCCAGTGAGAAGTCCACTCAACATTCTATTTTATATTGTCAAATAAAAATTGTATTGGACACAAACTGGCAAGGAAGACTTTAAGACTATTTCAATAGAGGAGAGAACTTGAATTCAAAAAGGAGAATTTTTAAATAGTATGAGCTAGTGGAAAACTACTGGAGGAAGTTAGAGAGGAAGTCCATCATTGAGATGAGGCCATCCGGGTTTGCTAATTGGTGCTTATCAAAGTTAGGGTCCTATATACCCACAAAGACTGGGAAACAGGAAAACCTTGTTTTTTCTTAAAGATTACATTTCAAAGCATTGACCCCTAAGTTCTTGGGAAAGACATCCTTGATTTGTAAAACTGGCAACAAGATGGGAAAAAATTTTTGTCTCACATGGACTGAGAAATAATTTAGGATAGAAAGAGCATATAGTCAGGAAGACAACCATGTATGGTCACAAAGACAACTATCTAAATCTTACTCACTCTGAAGGGGATACTTGGTCTTCTTGGTCTTAGTATATCTGTGTTCTGGTTCTTCAACGAGAGAGAAAGCTTTTTAGGACTTCCATTTACAATATTATGTATTTCTTGCTCAAACAGCCTATCACCATACTTTTTAAGTATGACAGTGGTAAAAGACGATTAAGTATTTGACGGAACATAATAGGTTATCATGAAATTTCTTTTAGCTTCTTCCTTCTCTCCACCAGAGCTTTTTGATTAATATCTTACTGAAGGATTTCTCACATAACTTTAGGATAAAAAACAGAGAAGTGTCTAAAAATATGAATACATAATTAGATTAAATGTATTTCAAATTGAAGGATAAATAGTTCCTAGTTTAAGTTTATTGGTGACTGTCTAGATATTGATAAAATTTAAATTCTTATCAGCAAGGCCTCCTTAGAGAAATGCAGTAACAAAAACCTAATTACAGTTTCATTTCATTTTTCATACAGTTACATATCATACAGTTACATTCCATTCATAACAGAGTTGTTAACTCTCTTTGTAGTTTTACTGATTAAATTATTTCAATATATTCACATTATATTGTTTCACAACTAGTACATCAGCTGAACACCAAAAAAACCTGTATATTTCCTCAAAAATTATTAAGTAAGGAAATGATAAACTTGTAAGAAATAGGGTTGCTGTACTGGGTTGTAGTAAAATATGCAAAGAAGGAGCTTGGCCCTCAATAAAACTATCCTTTATTTCTGCAAAACCTCCTTTAGGGTGACCTTATCTTAATTCACTACACCAATCCACTATAAGGACTCAAAAACAACCAAGTACTAACACTGAACTGCAACTACTTCCAACATACATATTTGGCAAACTAGAGTCCCTGTTTCTAGAAACCCTTGCTGCTACACACATTTTCTTGCCTTAGGACCCGATTACCTATCAGAACAGCAATAACAACAAATCCAGGAAGCTATTGAGATGAAGAATGCCAGGATAGAAGCAATTGAGTTATATCAATGTATTTCTGATCCAAAAGGAAAGAACACTTTCAGAGTGATTTCTGTGATGACTGAAAGTACTCTAGGAAGCTAGAGAGAGGGTTGAATTAACCTGAGTGTGTGTGTGTGTGTGTGTGTGTGTGTGTATAAAATCTTAGACAAAGGAATATAATTCTTGATATTATTTATCGAGCCAATTAAGACAATGTTCATGCCTTAATCCATTCTCATTTGTGGATACAAACGAAGACACTTGCCAAAAAGGGCCCTCTGATGGCAACCTTTATAAAAGATAATATACCTTAAAGCTTGGCCAATGAAAACATCTCTATCCTACAAAGGTATGACTATAGACCTCCTCGAGAATCTGCTAACCACAATTTGGTCATTGAGTGTTGTAGAACGAAGCTCTGGCATAATGAGTGAATACTGTGAGATTTGGGTTTTTGTTTTGTTTTGATTTTTTTTGTCAGCATTGCAGAGGATCGCTTGGAGAGCAGTATTTGAGACACAGATTTTTTTTTCTTTAGAAGTCACCCTACATTGGCTTGAAGCATAACTGGAATATAATAATGACTATGATGATTCTTCTTATTGGTAACATGATTTAACATTTATATCTATTAGAACCTCAATGGAACACCGTGAAGTCTACAGAGCAGGTTTTGTCTCCATTTTATTCATTCATTCATTCATTCATTCATTCATTTAAGATTTTATTTATTTGACAGAAACACAGCTAGAGAGGGAACACAGCAGAGGGACTGAAAGAGGGAGAAGCAGGCTTCCTGCCAAGCAGGAAGCTTGATGTAGGGCTCGATCCCAGGTCTCCAGGATCATGATCTGAGCGGAAAGCAGTCGTTTAACCAACTGAGCCACCCAGGCGCCCCTGTCTCCATTTTAAAGATGAGAATACGAATGTCACTGAAAAGTAAATGCAAGATGTAAGCTTAGAATTCTGGTTTTCTGATTCCCAGTGCACCAAATTAGCAACGATAAACAACTTAGAACAAGGGTGTATGGAAAGTGCTCAATAAAATTCTAGTCATCAGTGTTACTGATATTAGTAGTATTTTTATTATAAATATTTTATAATATTTCTCTCTGAATCAAATTCTCAACCAGAAATAACACATTTTACAGGACTTGGGCCCTGAGAAACATTTCCCTATATTTCTTTCTCATAAGATTTCTTTTATAATGCTACTTTAGAGGAGAATGCTCATTCTTCAAAAGATAGCAAGGCAATGTATCAGGCATAGGAACTGTCTACAGATAGTCCCTGAATGAACTAAGCTAATGTCTACAGTTAGCCTAATAAGAAAGGCACTGATTATTTTATTCCCATCCAAGCCTATGCTCCCATTTTCCCACTAGGATTTCTCTTTGGTCACAAGTACACAGAACATCTGGGAATAAGGGATTCCCCTGTTATTTAAGATGGCAATCTGCTGCAGTTGTTTGCCTTTATTTACAACCAATCCCACTGGCAATCTCAATCACAATTTGGATGGCAGAGATGCTAAGCAAAAGAGGTATTATTTGCTACAGTGGAACTCAGAGAAGAGAAAAAAAGTAGATGAATTTGACTCTCAAGCAAGTAATTTCTACTTGGCAAAACTGAATGCTGTGCTGTGACTAACAGCTAAATTTGAACGGAAAAGATTATAAATTAACCCCATCAAGCTGAGAAGCACTTAAAACCTCAACTGGATTAGGCCATTAGGTCTATTTGCTTCTTTAGGAGCTATATTCATTCATTAACTTTGTGGCCCAATCCCTACCGTCAAGGTGACTGGTGGTTTGTGTATCCATTGAAATCATTCTATAAAGGAGTGATTAGCACTCTACTGGCCTCGTTCTTTTGGGCAGGAGTAAATCATTTTCAGTGTCGTTTATACTATTTTATTATTTATATACTATTATACTATTTTATTTATGAAATTATAAAATTATTTTGTTTCCTTTCTTAAGGGCTATCACTGGGAGAAATTAAAGAGATGACTTGAAGGAGAATATAGTATCATGCCCATATGAAGTCAGTACTCAATACAAAAATGAGTAAGTTCAGAAACATTTGTATTGTTCTGAAGGTGGTTAATGGATGATCATTTCTATTGTCTATGACTTAGAAAAAAAGCCAGCCAGAGGAGTAAGAAGTAGTGACTCAATTATTCTGTAGTACAGCTTCAGCTAAAGTTAGACTGGTAAGTTTGGCCCCCTAATGTAGCTGTCAACTGTTTAAGAAACAGAGGTGGGTTCTGGAGATGCTGATGATCACAGACAATCAATATTCATTTGACATACATTCATTTAGAGACATCTGGGTGCTACCCACTGTTTCATGTGTTGGGTATCTAGCATGAAGAAAACCAAATGGTATACTTCTATCACAAGTTACTCAACTCAAAATTTTAAACAGAAATAGGAATGTATTAGGGCATGCAACTTGAAAGTTCAAGGGGTGAACCTGTCTTTAAATACACTAGATTCAAAGAGCCTCAGTAGTTGTCACTGGGATGTTATCCCTGTTTTTATCACTCAGTCTTGTTTTCCTCTGATTTTACTACATGTCAGGTTTTCTTCATTTGGTAGCCTTTGTGAGGGCATACATTGTAAGAGCTGGGTAAATTACACAGGAGAGACTGTCCGTCACATTGTTACTTATCCTAACTTATGTCCCAGAACTGAAAGAGATGTCCATGCAGTAAGCAGGATTGTAGAAAATGGAAATATTCTGATTACCCAAATGTGAAACTGCGGTAGTGATGGGAGTGGATGGGTGTATGAAAGGGGCCCCACCCTAAACACAAGGCCTGAGAATAGAAGAGAAATAATTTCCTAAGAAAAATCAGAGTGGATGGGGCACCTGGGTGGCTCAGTTGGTTAAGCGACTGCCTTTGGCTCAGGTCATGATCCCAGAGACCCAGGATCAAGCCCCACATCGGGCTCCGTGCTCGGCGGTTAGCCTGCTTCTCCCTCTCTCATTCGCCCTGCTTGTGTTCCCTCTCTGGCTGTGTTTCTCTCTGTCAAATAAATAAAATCTTTAAAAAAATAAAAAAATAAAAATCAGAGTGGCATGGCCAGAATCATAGGAAATGGATGATGATCAAGCTGGTCAATAAATGTCCACTATTTAATTTATATGACTAATCAATTTAAATGTTAAAATATGGTGGAGTGCCTGGGTGGTTCAGTTGGGTAAGTGTCTGACTTCAGCTTAGGTCATAGTTTCAAGGTCCTGGGATGGAGCCCCACTTCAAGCCCCACTTCAAGCCCCACATCAAGCCCCACATCCAGCCCACTGCTGGACTCCATATTCATCAGGGGTCTGTTTCTTCCCTGTGCTAGCTCTCTTTCTCTCTCAAACAAATAAATAAAATCTTTAAAAAATGTTAAAATATGCTGTTTCTGATTAAGAGGTAAAATAATCTTAAAACACATTAGCTAAAATAGTGAAATTAAGATGCTAGAAAAGAAACTACTTGTGTGAGCTTTGGACTGTGGTGCTGCATTCTCAAGGAAATCATAAGGAAATCAGCCCTTCACTCCATCCTTAGTGTAAAGCTCTTTTTTTTTGTTTTTTTTAGATTTTATTTATTTATTTGACAGAGATAAACACAGCCAGAGAGGGAACACAAACAGGGGGAGTGAGAGAGGGAGAAGCAGGCTTCCCACCGATCAAGAAACCCGATGCAGGGCTTGATCCCTGGACTCTGGGATCATGACCTGAGCCAAAGGCAGTCGCTTAACCAACTGAGCTACCCAGGTGCTCCAGTGTAAAGTTCTTAAATGGGAAATTTTCTTTGTGTCTCTTGGGAGAAGAATTAGATTTATTCTTAGGAGTACTGATTTATCTCCGGCTTACCTTTAAATTACTAGTCTGCGTGGGGGTTTCCAACTAGACTTCTTATTTTGGCTACATCCTGAATGTTGTCTCTTGCACTCTGGGTCCTTTGAGGTCATTTAATCTGATTCAGAAGATGCTTTCAATAGTAAATATGGCTTTCATATCCTATTTATCTATCTGGCTTTCAATCTTCATTTAGTTTTATCCTGCACATATCTTACCTTCTAAGTTCAATGATGTATTTAAAATGTTATTTAAAATACTTTCCCCCCAGAAATTTTAGCTATTTTCACAAAAATAGAGTCTACCTGTGTATGTACTTAATCATATTGCTGAAAATTTGTCTGAAAAGTAGTTTTCTATCTTTATTTTGTTGGCCTTGGAACCATTTATATATGTGTGTTTTAAAGATTTTATTTATTTGAGAGAGAGAGAGAGAGAAAATGAGCACAGACGGAGAAGTGGGAGAAGCAGACTCTCCACTGAGCAGGGAGCTCAACACTGCTGTTGATCACAGGACTCTGAGATCATGACCTGAACCGAAGGTAGATGCTTAACTGACAGAGCCACCCAGGCACCCCCATTATGTTTTTTGACTTCTGCGTTTTAGAAAAATTATCACTGGCTATTGGAAAAAGAACAAATTAGATAAGCTGGGGTTTGAAGGCAGGGAGATAATTTAGGAAACTAACTCATTTGTATAAGTAAGATCTACAGTGCATATAAAATAAAGCTGGGTTAACTGAAATGTAGAAGAGGAAACAAATACTAGAAAACCAAAGATTTCCAAATACAGAGATGCAGATGCATCAGCCTCAAGAATTAAACATTATCTCTTGAATCCGTATTGCTGGAGAATACCAGCATGGCAGTCTATTAAGTTTATTTAAAGAACACACTGGAATTAAGTTATAAGTTGAACTGAATCACCACAAATATAAACTGTTTCCAAAGATCTTTTCTCACTACAGTAGCACAGTCCGTTTGGTTTAGTTATAGAATCAGAATTAAACTTAACCAGGCATTGTAGCAGATATAAAGCCCTGAGATATAAATCTCAGCAAGTGGCAACCCGGTGGAGACCTTGGGAGCCAGTGGAATTGCTCACTGGTGCCACCTAGGTGACAAAGTATGTAACTTACCAAGTAGCAAATATATTGATTAGAGGTATTTTTTAAAAGTGGTAATTTTTTGAAGGCATTTAAAAATGTTCCCCAAACTGATGTGTACCAGATATGAGAAATGAAGTTCTACCTTAAAAATGTGTCTAACAAAATGAAAAAAGAAAAAGGTAGTGAAGGCTCAGCTCCAAATTTACATTTCTGAGAAAAGTCTTCCTAATGGCTCTAGAACTTATTTATTAAGCCATTTCTAATTCTCTCATGAATTGATTTCTGCACCACACAGTTAACATCTCTTCTGAAATAGTTTTGTAACTGACAACAACAAAAAATTCATCTCTTTAGAGAGATACTGCCAAGTAACATAAAAATGTGGGCTTTGGACACATTTAGATACTGACCTAGGTGCTGGGTTTGAATCTATCTCCATTACTTCTTAACTGGGAGATTTTTCACAAATATCTCATTTTATCTTGGCCTTAGTCGCCGAATAGGTCAAGTAAAACTATTCTTACTTTGGAGGATTATTTTACATTTTGGGATGAGGTAAACTGATAAGTTCAGTAGCTGACATAGGTTAACTTATCAGCCTACCTCCAAGACTTCTATGCAAGAAAGCAGTGGTCCTAACCAGAACCAGCAGGCAAGAAAAAAAAAGAGAAGACATCTAAATCAGAAAAGAAAAAGTAAAATTGTCTCTGTTTGCAAAATAACTTGATTTTATCTGTAGAAAACCCTAAAGACTCCTGAGGAAAAAAAGAAAAACACTGTTAGCTTAGAAATAATAACAAATTAAATAAAGTTTCAGGATATACAATTAACATAGGAAATCAGTTGTATTTCCATACAATAACAATAGACTATCCAAAAAGGAAAGCAAGAAACAATCCTAATAGCATCAAAGAGAATAAAATCCTTAGGATTTTGTTGAGAGAAAGGCGAAAATAGGGTATTGCTCTTCAAGGGGTATAAAGTTTCAGTTATATAAAATAACAAGTTCTAGAGATCTACTGTACAATATTGTGCCTATAGTTAAAAATACTATATTGTATATTTAAACAATGTGTTAAGAGGGTAGATCTCACATCAAGTGTTCTTACCACAATTTAAAAATAATAGCTTTCATTATGTATTAGAAGGCATCTGAACAGGGGCACCTGGGTAGCTCAGAGGGTTAAGCCTCTGCCTTCAGCTCTGATCATGATCATTGGGCTCTCTTCTCAGCAGGGAGCCTGCTTCCCCTGCTCTCCCTGCCTATTTGCGATCTTTCTCTCTGTCAAATAAATAAATAAAATCTTTTTTAAAAAAGGCATCTGAACATTTTGTGTGCGTGTGTATGTTTGCGTATGTGCATGTGTATGGGTGTGTGTATATGTTCCCCTTATGTTTTGAGAGCTTTGTAGTATGATATTATGTCATGCAACTTCCCTGAATATCATTTTTTCATCTTTTATCTGAAAGAACTAAATAATTTTATCTAAGGTCTAGTCAAGTTCAAAGTCCATTACTATGTTCTATGGTGTCCCTTCCGAAAGCAGGCAGTATGTAAAATAGTGCTAAGCATGAAGACGTAACAACTGCATAAAAGCATGTTGACTATTAGCTGTTAAAATTCAAAAGGGTGAATTTGAATTTTTGTAAATTAAAATTTGAACTTTAGTATTTAA
Source organism: Spilogale gracilis (assembly GCA_004023965.1). Taxonomy (NCBI): domain Eukaryota; kingdom Metazoa; phylum Chordata; class Mammalia; order Carnivora; family Mephitidae; genus Spilogale; species Spilogale gracilis. The sequence continues at coordinate 11,658 of PITA01000996.1, forward strand.
GGTTTCTCTTGTTTGTGTGTATATGTAGCTTTTTAAATTTCTGCCTACATGTTAATTTTTCATGAGATTTTTTCCATTCAACTGTGTGTGTGTAAATAGAAAAGAAATCTTGCTGTGAATAAAGAAAACATCTATTTTTAAAAACTTTGTCATTGCTGTCAGTTTGAACGTTCAAATTAAAAAAATAAGGTGGGAGAGTGTTTTTCTTCCATTTTTATCGCCCATAAAGAGAGCTGTTGTGAGCTTAAAGAAGAGTGAAAGATGGAAAGAGAAGCAGGAGGAAAAGCTTCGTCAGCCAGTGGTTAAGTGTGTATAATAAAGACATAGTATAGAATGACTCAGATTGAAGAGATCCTAGAGTATACAGACTGAACTACTTTAAATAGATATAGAAGGAGAATCAGAAAATGTCACTTTTTGTGCTTCTCTGTGGGGAAACTGGAAAGTAAAGTTTTATGTTGAACACAGAGATAATATATCTTTTTTTCCCAAAGCCATGGACAAGCAGTTACTAAATTCCTACTATTTGCACTGTTAGACATTGTGGGCTATACCGTAGGGTAAAAGTCCTTGATCTCAAGCAGCTTAGATTTTAGATAAAAGGGAAGGTGAGAGCTAAATAAGAATGGAGAAGTAGGTGAGGGAGGGAAGAATGGAGGGAAAGAGGAATGAGTGAATGGAAAGGAGGGAGTGATGAGCATATTATGTGACATGCAATGTGCTAAGGTATTTGAGTTCACTGGCAATATTAGAACACTCCCATTTAATTAAATAGGAAAGCAGATTAACAATTATGAGATAACATCTGTTATATATAAGTATGTCATCTAAGTTTCATAGACATTGATTCTAAAGCAAAACAAAGTGCTAAACTAATTGTTGTTAATTTGTCTTGAACTGATCATTACTGATTTAAATTAGCAAAGGATGCCTAAAGATAAGTCGTGAGACAAATGTGGAAATCAGAATGATACAGTGGCAAGCTGCCTCCTGTTTAACTTTCTGGCAGTTACATCAATGCATTTACAGAACTTCTATTTTAGTTAAAGACTTACGTAAATGTAAAACAATGGGTCTTTTGCCTCCTATATAATGAATGTGAAATTAAAACAAATAAAACTTGTAGTTTGCCATGTTGTCTTAATTTCACCTCTGCCTCCGATATCTAAGCAGGAAATGGATTTTTGTTCCCCTGTTGTATATTGACAAACTGGTCTTCCAAACTAGTGAATAAGTAACACAAGGAGAAAAATGGAAGTGAAGACAATTAGGTATGATTGTCTTTACAACATACAACCTCATGGACATTTCAATGATTTTTTCTTGTTGTGAGTGAAATCACCACAATTATATTATACTCTCCTATATTCTGATTAACTAGTGAGAATAGAAAAAAAGATAGTTTCAGGGAAGAAACTTATGAATAAAAACTGATTTCTGGCAATGCAAAGTAAAGTTAGTATTTGTAATATTTAATATTCCCTAGAGTTTCCTAAAAACTTCCATTTATATGCATGTATGGCTGATTTAGATGGATTCCAATTTCTATCTTAATATAACTCTGTCATACAGATGATTACTTTTACCTATTACTGCTAACATATCATATATTTTATATCGACAAGTTGAAGGAATATAAGTTATGTAAGTTCATAACTGGGAATTACCTGATGTCCTTTTTCACTATAATAAGAAAACAGGAAGGACAGACATCTTTCTATTGCTCTACCCACATAGAAAAGTTATATGAACGTTGTTACATGCACACAGAGACACATGTATGAATATATACTCTTATATGTAGTGAAGTTTTATTTAAAAATTATCAGGAAGTAAACAAAACCGCCATATATAAAGTTGACTCCTCCCTTTCTTTTTTCTTTTAACATTTTTATTTATTTGACAGAGAGCGAGATCACAAGTAGGCAGAGAGGCAGGCAGAGAGAGAGGAGGAAACAGGCTCCTTGCCAAGCAAAGAGCCCAACGCAGGCCTCGATCCCAGGATCCTGAGATCATGACCTGAGCTGAAGGCAGAGGCTTTAACCCACTAAGCCACCCAAGCATCCGAACCTCCCTTTCTAAATTCCTCCCATTTCAAAAGTTTCGAGACTTAATAGTTATCCTACATTGTTAGACTGAGTCACCACGATAAACAGTCCATATATACTATACACTTTGCTGTTACTCTTTGTGTTCACCAAAGCCCATTGATTATTATATTCTCAATCTAAATATTCTTTGGAATAAGTAAAGAATAATCCAGATATTTTCTCTACAGTTTAAAATATAATGTTGACATTCTTCGGTGTTTATAACAAAATGATAATTCTTCATCCCCCCTACAATGATCTATGTGATCTGGAATCTTAATCTACCTTACCAAACCCCATTTTCTAATAGTCTCCCCATGCACTGTCCTATAGCCTCACTGGGCTTCTTTCTGCATTTTAAATGTATTAGTTCATTTTTCCTGTTGGGGCTTATGCATTTATTACTTCTTTGTCCCAAATGATCTTCCTTTAGCCATTTCCCTTGCTGGATCTACCCTGAACTTTAGGTTTCAACTCAGATATTATATCCTTAGCAATAATATGATTATGCACACAAAGTGGCTTCTCACTTCCTGCTAGCTTGGCACCTTGTTTACTACACTCATGGTGTTCATTGCAATTTGTAATCATCTTATTTGTTTACTGATTTATATTCTGCTGTAAATATTCTTAGATGGACTTCCCATTAATAATATTTTGAAAGGCAAAGAGAAAAAGCAGTTCTGTGACAAGAGCTACTCAAACTCTCAAGTTAAAAGATGCACAGCCCAGATTTTTTTTAACCCCAAAGTATGAAGCATTTTGAACCAAAAAGCATCCTACTCCTTTAGTTTTAATATACTAAAAGGAATAGTAAATATCCAAAGAGATAATGGGACAAAGGAAGAAAAGAAATGTCCTAAGCACAAGAAGCATTTACAGAGCCCTTTTCTGAGGATAAGAGAGATGGGAAAGAGTATGGAGAGTATGAGAAACAAAATGGGATTTAGCTTGGATGGAGAAAGTAGTAGACAGGGAGGGTTCTGGAAGATAATATTGGGGAGATGAATTGAGGGAAATGAGACTCATAGTGTCACCTGAGAGCATCATGCAATAGATGTTAAAATAACTTCAGATAAGATAAAGAATGATTCGAGCATAAGGCATTCATTTTGGAGAAGCAAACAGAGATGCCAGTAGTATTTCCATAAAAAGCCGCAAGTCTAGGGAATATGGGTTTACTCTACTAGAAATAAGCTAAGTGAATTTGAGTAACTTTCTTCAGGCCTTCAGATATATTTAAAAAGAATAAGCAATTAGACAGGTGATTCCTACATTACTTATCTGTTTTAAAGTTCTGAACATAAACTAATGGGTCTAGCAGTTGTGCACTATTACTTTTGCACAAACTAGTATTTCCAAAAAAATGGTGATGGCTCTTTTGTCTAATTTTACCCACCCTTGCAGACCGTCACTGCTTTTATGTCATTAATGTTCATCACAAGCTATCCTTCCCTTTCTCCATAAAACAGCATCTTCCGATTCATGACTAGTGTTGAGACAAAGAATTTCTATTTCTATTATATTACCTCATATTTCCTTTATGGTCCCTTATATCAAAGCTTGAATCTAACCTAAGTTTTAAACTCATGCAGCTGTCTGAAACCCCTGGTCTATACATATAAAACTCTTATATTTCTCTCTCAAAAACATAAATGCATGTTTCTTAAAATGAAGAGAAACTGATGAACAAAACAGAACAAAAATCCTGATTGAGGTCACATTAACAATTTCAACAAACCAACAAAGAAATTAAAGGGAATGTACTTATTTCCTTCCTAATAGTATTTCAGTTTCCATATTGCCCTTTTTTTTCTGTTATTATGCAGTTAATGCAATCTAATTCAGTAATGTCTTCTGAATGATTAAGCCATTTATGATTGAACCTGATGAAGGAAATGAGAAAAGCCTCTTAAACATCTAAATAGAATAACTCCTATTAACTGTTGTAAATCACAGTCAGAATGCTATTGAATTTGATATTTTGCTCAGGCACAAATATTTCCAGAATTAAGACATTTTCATCAATATTTGTAATGAAACCTAGAAAAGAAATTATAACTTCTGACATTAGAACTATTTTTAAAGTTTGCAGAATTTTTTTCTGAACGATATTTTGTGGAGGTATCAGTGTTCCCTCTACATGAACAGCAAGTGGAAGGATCAGGCCAATCAGAGGATTTTTCATGCCAGTGCTCTTCAACACATCGAGAGGAGAAAATAGCCTTCTTAGAGTCTGATAAGATCTGATATTATCTTTTGCAAAAGAATTCACACTATATTCTGAAACCTGTAAGAATTATATAGGACAATCTGAAACTGTTTGGTTTGAATTTACCTTTGTAAATATATATATTTTAAACATAATAATGTTAATAAGCATGTTCCCCCTTTTATACCATTTACCAAATACTAACCTATTTTTATAGTTATCAGATTGTACCTGCAGTGAATGAAAGATACTCATAGATACTTTGTGAATATGAATATGATATGAATGCATTACTTAAGCTAGAAGGTTTACTCATGTTAACATGATCCTTGAAATAAACATGTTTTGCCATCTCTGCTCACAATTTTAAATGATTTGCACATGGTATCTTTCACAGAACCATGAGACTGGGCCACCAGTCTGGTGTTGAAGAAGTTAATTTAGTTGGCTCAAATCATTTATATAGTAAAGAATGCCACAGAATGTTTTGTCCAGGGTCCGGCATACCCTAAAGGCAGCCCTGATTACATGCCATTAAAGTTTAAGTTTTATGTTGATAAACATTTATAGAATTCTCAGTATGTTTTATTCTACACATTTGAATAAGAAATTCAAGATAACTTGACAGGGAACAACGTCATTTTGAAGCAAACATAGTAAAAATAAAAATAACTCTCTTGATTTTTTCAATGAAAATAAAACAAGTCAAGCTACTGTTAGAAAGCATTGTATCAATAAATATTGAAGCTGACAATTAAAATGGGCATTCCAACAACACTCAGGGAAATTACTATATAGCACATGAGGAAAAAGCACATAGAATGAGGAGGAAAAAAAAAAGGATTGAAGCCTGTGCCATTGATACAGTGGTGTTTTGGAAAGTGTTGCTATAAAGCAAGCTGCTCAGAAACCTAAGGGTTTAGAGCAATACCAATCATTTATTCATTCCACTCATGGATTTGCAGTTTACATAAAGTTTATATGAGATAGCTTTCATTATTTCACAAAGCATCAGTCGTGGCATCTCAAACAAGGCTGAAAGGTTCATTTCCAAGATGGTTCACGCAAATAGTTGGCAAAATTGCTAGGGGGTTGGCTGGTAGATTACTCAAGGCTGTCAGCTGCCCTCAGATCCTCGCCATAAGGGCATTTTGCTAACTGGGCTTACCCAAAGCTGGCAACATGGTCTAATAATGAGTGTTCCAAGTGGTAAGATGTAGAAATTGCTAGCATTTTTATGCCTGGACCCAGAGATTGGCTCTATACCACTTGTGGGATTCTGTTGTTCAAAAGAGCCCCAGAGCTTCCACTTATGATTCAGAGGGATAGGACATAGCTGCCATTTTGTAAAGGAAGGACTGTCACAAAGTGCTTTTAATTCACTACAGGTACAATCTGATAACTATAAAAATACAGTTAAAATTATTCTGATTTTAAAGCAACTGTCTAGACCCAAGGAAAAACCTTCCATTCTAAGCAATGTTGTGTAAGAAAATGAGTGTCCCAAACTGCTTTGCCATTATGAATCTATGACCACACCCAATCAGAAGATAAAACCACTTCTACAGAGTGGAAGGAACTATTGTATTATCCATACTTCCATAAGAAAGGTGAGGAAGCCATTGTTCCATGCCATTGTGGAACTATTTAAAAAGCCTTATATGAAGTTGTAGTAAGCCAGAAATTTACAGGTATGTAAACTAAACTTCCTATGTTGTTTAATCTAATTTCAGTGATCTTTTCTACTAGTTGCAACTAAGATTATACTGATTTGAATAGTCATTTTAGGTATATAGAAACAGAGGTTCAGTCAGTGAAATGACTCTCAAACATTTTAATAGCAGTTGGTACCGAAATCAGTACTTAATCTAGTGCTTCTTCCACCACAGTTTGCCTTTCCTATGTCCACATTTTATTTGATATTATCAACCATGTGCTACCTTTATCTTCATATATTATCCTGAAGTTGATTAAAATATTTTGTTTGAATAGGCAGATAAAAAATATAGGTATATATACTAAAATAAGCTAAATGCCACAAATTTTTCGTTAGAAGTTAAATGAATGTAATAACTTAATGATTTTTTTTCATAAGTGAATATTCTTATCCACAGTCTTTATAAAGACAAATTATACTCTAAGATGTCTGGGTCAGTTATCAGTTGTTGAATCATTTGTAGAGCTACAAAAGTCAAATCTTTAGTGTTGTAATGAGTGGTTTCGTGTGTTAACTTTGAAATGTTGCCTGAGAGTCAGATTTGAAAGTTCTGCCTAAAGCCATTTGAAACAGACTTTTCTGCATGTAATATCTCCCTATTCATCATTAATTGTCCTTCAGAAAAGGATATAAATGAGTTTTACCATAAGCAAAATTGACTCCAATATAATTTCTTCTATGCCAATGGCAGATTTGTGAGTAAATAATAATGCTTCATAAGTATAAGGCTTTAAATATTTAAAAAGAGATCAAAAAGACCTGAATATTGAATTAGTAAAGCGCAACGCTAATATGCTAATATCAATACTAAAAAGGGGATAATGAAAATCCATTCACTCATTCATTCATTCATACATTAATTCATCCAACTAGCATTGTTGAGCCTCTGAAATTACAAGAAAGACCAATTATGTGAATTATGGGGTATGGAAAAGAGGTAAGAGATAGCTTGGTTTATTTCAAAATATTAGCCAATAATTATAGGTAACATTAATACTTACCTGCTTAAAACTTGAAATTCTATTTGCAAGCACAGTCTCATTTAATTTTCAAAATTTTGTCACTTAGTTTCTGTGATTATCTCCTTTTCAGAGATGAGGTGACTAAAATGTTACTCAGATGCTTTATGGTGACAATTAAATTAATTGGGGAATAAAGATACAAAGGATTTCAAAAAAGATATAGTGTGATAAACTTCCATTTTCTATTACATGTGATTATTTTCTATACAGTATTTTTAAAAAAGATTTTATTTATTTATTTGAGAGAGAGTGGGGGGTAAAAGGGCAGAGGGAAAAGGAGAAACAGACTCCCTGCTGAGCATGGATTTTTCTCCCCCTTCACCCCCAAGCATGCAGGTCTGATCCCAGGACCTTGGGATCATGACTTGAGCTGAAGGCAGACAGTGCTTGACTGACTGAGCCACCCAGGTTCCCCTCTATTCAGGACTTCTATGAAAAATTCCTCTTGCCATTCCTCCACCAACATTCAGGCAGCAGCCAGGATTCTCCAGATGAAAAGATGACAAAGGAAAAATGCAGAGATAAAATGAATCCAACTATTTCTTTTTGAGTCTCAAAAAACTAGTTTAACCCTAAGACAAAATGTTTCAAAAATATGTCAGAGCTGGTTTTTCCTGCCCTAGAAACTCATTAGTTTTGCCTAAACTAAAGAGGAGGGGAGAAGAATCAAATGAGGAAATAAGGATCTTGGTGTGTTCCTGTGACTGGGCCCTGGCCATTCCCTCTCTGACTGAGGCCCAGAAATGAGAAAGCAAGAGAAATGCCTTGAAGAATTTGGTATCCTGGTGGGAGTGGGATGAGGGGGCAGAGAGGGAGTTTATACTCCATTTCCAGTCAAGCCCAGGGAAGTGACAAGACCTTAAGTTCCCTTTACGGAACAAGGGCAGATAGAATGTGTAAGTGGTGTGCATGTCTAGCTAGAAAGATTATGGGCAGCCCTGCAGTGTGGTTCAGGAGATGTGGGTGCTCTCCATTGTTATCTAGATTGGCATTGATATGACACAGAGCCCAAAGAAACCTGAGTTCTTATCAAGAGTAAAGAGTTGCCATTCTAGACTAATATTGGCCCAAATGGAAATGCAGGTATTGCCCAGCTATCTCCATCATAGATAGTTGAACACACTGAACACCAAATATTGCCCTTCATCCTCTCTCCATTGATTATTCAAAAACATATTAGCCCAGAAGATTAGAGACAATCACTTGAAAAATAGAGGAATCTTAATTTGAGCAACAGCTGTCATTCTACAGAATGATTAAATGGAAACTACGTTCATATATGGAAAAAATAGAGACTGACATTTCTAGACAACTGAGAACGATTCTCTTTAAATACCTTTACCAAACTGATATAGAAAGAATAAAATATAAATTTATCATCACTGTTAAAAACCCAAAGGTGATTTATAGTTCCTTTCTTCCCCTTTCTCGATACTTGATATTTTTTTGGTGATAGAAAATGGAATATATATTTTTCTAAAAATATATATATAAAATACATATATGCTTTCAAAGCTTGGATTGCTTTTTCCAAAAGAAGATTAAGAAATGACAAATTGATTCTTAAATACTATAACCTGATAATTGGAATAAGTATCATAAATGGAAATAAGCATGGATGGGTTCAGTTAGGAGATAATGCCCAAGTAAGAGTGGACACTGTGGCAGTATGTGGACTTTCCAGTTCTTAGCTTAAAACATATTTAGTATCTTGAGAATATGTGCTCAATTACAGCTAGACTTCATTGATTACTACTTGCTGGGGATGTTAGACATAAGCAGTGCTACTACAGTATAAAGCAACCATATTTAGTCAAAATGATTTTTAGAATTTTGTGATTATAAAGATTGTATTTGATAAGCTGTGTATTTGGTAAGCTGATTATATTCTCTGTGTCAAAGATTCTGGTAAGGGTAAAGATTGGGAAAAAGTCATGGTACCCCCACAAACATACATATACAACCAATCCATAGAATTCTCTGGATATTTTATAACATTAATACATCCACTGTAAAGCATCCAGGACATGTATGCTGTTATTGTAATTTGATAATAGCCTTTAAAATATTCATACAATTTGGCCCATAAGTCCTAGTACTAAATATTTAATCTTAAAAATCATAAAACTCATCAAAGGTTCACATACCAATTATTCTTCAGAATGGATTTTAATAATAATGACAACTTAATTTCTTAACAAGAGAAAATTAATTAAATGATATACTAGCAGTCCATAAAAAGTTTTTCTTTTTTGAAACTTACTTCGTGGCATATTTAAATATATCATAAGATAGGAAATAAACAAAGCAGGTTAAAAGCAAAAATAAAATTAGTTTAATTTTTTCTATCTAAGGAATACAGATACTAATATTTACAATAATCATCTGATATTAAGCTTATAGGTAATTTTTATTTTCTTCATAATTTTCTGTATTTTCTAAGTTTATTTTTAAACCCACTCCTTGCTTTTGTGTAAACTTTTTCAATAATAAAAGATATTTAAAAACATAAAGTAAGTGTACAAAATGTAACATAAAAAACCTAAAAACTTGGCTGGATGTTCCAATTTAGTATTCTGCCTGCATGGGGCTAGCTTTGAATACTGCTGAGAAGAAAGAGGAAAACAGAGCTACAGGGTCAACAGACACCAATGCTCAATGAGTCTCCAAAGACTCAGCTTGGATGAGCCCCAAAATATTCAGCTGTGCTACTGAAAATTAACCTGTACCATCTGAACCTCTGAGGTTTATAATACTGAAGATAAAATTTGGCTGAGTAGAAGAAAGAAAAGTAGGAAGAACAATTTACTCCATTTCAAAATTTCCTATAGTTCTTAAAATTTATTTTTGTCATTATTACTAAGACTGAATGAAATAATACATTGAAATATGCATTAAATTATAAGCTTGAATGTATTTATCTAAAATATATTTCCATTAAACTCAGTATTTTTATTTTTAATTACATAAGGAAAATGGATTCAATGTTTGTTTTTTATATATTTCACATGTGCTTACTGTAAACACCCCTCACCAAACATAGACATACATACCTACAAACACATGAACAAAAAAGCCAATCAAACAACAAACAGAAGACTAAACAATAAAGTAAAACTTCATGTATAGACTGTATGTTTCAAGCACATCTTTGTATAGAACTACATGAATAGATATAGCATCTCAAAACTTATATTTTCATCTATTTCCCTTAGATAACAAGACAAATCAAACTAATATACTGTTTACTTTTAATCTGCATAAATGCTGCTCTCTTACTTGCTTTTTTGATTAAAGGTAATAAATATTTTTCCTTGTCAATAAAAATAGATCTGCCATCCATTTCAATAGCCATACTATTTTATTGTATGGCTATAATTTATTTAACCTTCTCCTAATGATGTGCATTTAGATTATCCACTGCACATGTCACTAAAGTACATTCCTAAAAAAAAGACAGAGAAATTACCTGAAGAATTATGAAGATTGTTTAAACAAATGTATATCAAAGAAAACCCAGAACAATATTAGACTTATAGCGCTAAAATATAAATCTTTAAGACTAGAAAAGTATCCAGTCTCATAAAGTAAGTTATAATGCAGATGATGACCTTAAACACATTCAAACTACATTAAACAATTATATAAATGACACATGTAAAAAATCCAAAAGGCTGGACCTACTATATATACATGTTTAAAAGAAAACAAAAACTAAAAGACCAGTTCATAGAAGACAGATTATGTCTTTGTATAGTATCAGGAGATAAAATCAAAATCAATAGGGAAAGTTACACAGAGAAACATAATGATTCTGAAATACAATGGTTCTAAAATATCTGTGGCTGAATCAAAATTGTCTCCACTCTTCATTTCTAGTTTAGATGGAATAATAGAGACCAGATTTTCCCTCCCATTTAAAAAACCAAAGAGCTCAGAAACTATAAACCAATGTATTATAAGAAAAGGTATGTCAGGCAATGAAGGGCAATGGTCACCAAGAGACAAGACACAAAAGAGGTAAGCGTTATGATTGTTCGAGCTTTCCAGCTTAACACCTTAATATACTGTTTGACAAACAGCAGACTGGATGATATACTGTTTAAATAAGCAAGAACAACAACAAAAAAGAAAACGCAGTATGGAATTTTTAACACATGTAAAAGTAAAATCTGATGCAATAACAAATGTGGAGGGGGAAAATGGTTCTTACAGGTGAACTGGTATACTAGTACTCAAAGGTAGCACATGGTAAGTTAAAGACACATCTTAAAAATGCTAAAGCAACTACGTAAATAACAAAGATGTGTAGACAAATTAGCTTTCAGAAGAGATAAAACATAAACATAAAATATATTCAGTGTATCACCAAAAATGCAGACAATGAAGAAAAAGTGAAAAATGAACCAATGAGACAATAGAAAAATAAATGCAAAATTATAGACTTAAACCAAACTATATTTATAAATGTATTAAATCACTTGAATATTCCAGCTAAAAAGTGGAGATTCTCAGATTTGATTAACAACAAGCCTAGTTCTACACTGACTACAAGAAATGCACTTTAAATAAAAAGATAAATATATTAAAAAGAAAAAGATAGAAAAAGATATTCCATACTGACATGGATCAAAAGAAAGTAAGAGTGTATATAATAATATCATACAAAACACATCATAGAGCAAAGAATATTAAGAGGTTAATAAAGAAGTTCATTTCATAATCATAAAAGGGTCAATTTGTTAAGAATACAGAGCCTAAATATTCATGTACTTAGTATCAGAGCTTCAAAATACATGTGATGAAAACAGAACTTTAAAAGAAGTAGACAATCCAACATTACAGTAAAAAAATTAAATACTTCTCTCTCAATAATTGAACAAGTAGGGTATTAATAAGCATAAAGAATATCTGAATAATATTGTCATGCAATTTGACCTAATTTACATTAAAAAAACATTTCATCCAATGATAGAATACACATTATTTTCAAATGAACACAGAAACTTAACCAAAGTACACCATATTTGGGGCCATTTTATAAGCCTCAATAAATTTAAGTTATACAAAGTATATTCTCTGACCACAACAGATATGTTTTAAAAATCAATGATAAGTCTCTTGAAAAAAAAAGTTTTGGAAACTAACTCACTATTCACCTATGGACCAATAAGGAAATCAAATTCCAGGATAAGATGGATTCACTGGTGAGATCTAGACATTGAGGAGGAAATAATACCAATTCAATACAAACTGTTCAGAATATTAAAGAGGAGAGCATACTTTACAACTCACTATATGAGATCAGCACTAATTGGATGTCAAGGTCAGAAAACATAATTACAAAAAAGAAAACTACAAACCAATACCATTCATAGGTACAGATACAAAATTCCTTTTTTTAAAAAAAATATCTTTTCATGTTAGCAAGAAATGGGGTGGGGGCAGAGCAGAGGAAGAGAATCTCAAGCCAGCTCCCTGCTGAGCATGGAGCCTGACTTTGGGCTCCATCTCACAGCTTTGAGATCATGACCTAAGCTGAAATTAAGAGTCAGATACGTAACCAACTGAGCCACCCAGGAGCCCCTAGATGTGAAATTCTTAACAACATTTTAGTAAATAAAATCTAAAAATTTATAAAAGTGATATTACATCATTACCAAATATGTTTTGGAATGCAATATTAGTTTAACAGAAATTTCAATGCAATATCAATTCTTGATTTAAAAAAAATACCTCACAGAAAGCTTAGAATAGAAACAAATTTCCTCTTCCAATAAAGAGTATTTATGGAAAACACATAGCTGACATACTATTTCATAATGCTTTCCCCCAAGGATGGAGAGTGAAACAAGTCTAGGGACCAGGCAGGGGAAGATGACAGGGAGAGATCACAAAAAGTGGTGCAGGAAACTTGAATCAGTGATGGATATGTTCATTATGTTGACTGTGATTATAGTTTCAGGGATACTTGTATCCTTATTTCAAAGATTATCTAAAAGTATACATTGAATATATTAATTATATATAGTTATACCTCAAAAAGTTGTCAAAGCAAAAATAAAACAAAACATTTTTTAGATGACCAAGTATGTTCAAGAAGATGGAATAGGATGATGAAGCGTTTTGAGGTAAATGTGTTAGATGCAAATGTGATACATGGTAAGACTACATTGTATTTATTATGTTTCCAAAAGTAATATTCTATGATTATAGCCCAGTGATGGGCTCATCACTTCCAAATGTTCTCTCCATCTGAGATCTGAATTTTCCTGTGGATGGGCTGTAAAATTAAGCCATTTCAGAAAGAATGAAAATGATCTTGACGATGATTCCAAAATACATGGTTCAATTGCCGTATATTTACCATGCAGTATAAGGAGAAAAATATAATGAAATAAAATAATCCTCACCAGGGATTATTCTTGTATTCTTTGCATGATAGAGGACTCCATGAATGATCTGGCCCTTCAACGTCATGAAGTCACAAATCTGGAGTAAATGGGTTTTCTGGATGTTACATATCTTTTTTATATATTATTAAGGACTTGAATTCACATCTTTCATATGTTAGATTATCAAAAATACACCAAGTGAAATATAACTTCTACATACTGGCTAAAAATCATTTCATAGTATAGAAACTTTTTTTTTAATTACTAAGGAAAATGTAACTTAATCTTACATAAATGAAGTCAATAGTTAATATGGCAATTTTAATTCTGGAAATCCAATGATTCAGTAGTCTTCCTTCTGTTAAGACTAAAAAGTGAAAAGCTCAGACCAAACAAATCAGGTTAGTCCACATTTTCTAATTCCTGAAAACCCTCTGGGTTTCAACTCAAGTGTAAAGCGGTGCCATCTGAATTTCTAACAGGGAATTATTAAGTAGCCATAGATATTGTACTATCTCTACGGATTTAAATAATGAAAAACACCCTTCAGATGTGAGACTGGAAACTGCCTGATTTATGTTAATGCTGATGTGCACTTAGTGTTTTAGAAAAGGATTTTATTACTATCTAAAAGCAGCACTATATTAAACCCACAAATTAGCTTTTGTTCTGTTAGAATCTAATTATCTTTATGTAGGGCAATAGTCCAGCAAGCCAGGGGCAAAATCTTACCTTTCTAAATAGAGACATGAACAGGGAGAATGATAGACTGCTAAGCTAAACAGTATTTACTGCACAGTGGTGGCATGGGAATGGGGTGAAGAGGTATGAACACCACGAAGGCATCTGCTGCCAACTCAATGGTAGACAGGAAGGTCCAATTTTACATTGACATTTTATGCTGCTTTTATCTTTCTTAGTATGCAATCAAAATTCTTATTTCCTGCTTTCATTTTATTTATTTTTTTTTGTTTCTTTTGAGTACTCAGTTATAACTCAAAAGCATATTCTAGTTGTCATCTGTTTTCAGGGCTTGGTAAAGATCAAGTCTTCATCTTTTCTGGGCATAACATGAGATCACTGATTGTTAATTCTCATTTCTTTTATCTTTTACTTTATGATCTGTCATTTATCCTAGGTATTTCTGTAAAGACCCAATGGTAGTGATGAGGCAAGTATAAAGATAAACTTGTAAAAACGTCCATACAGAAATCTAGCCTGGAACAGAAAGACTGTTCTCTCATAAGGCAAGCCCAGCACAGGCTGTGAAGACTCTTAACCTCCTAGCAAGGAAATATTCTAAGACCAATATTTTCTTTTTCTTTCTTTCTTTCTTTCTTTCTTTCTTTCTTTCTTTCTTTCTTTCTTTCTTTCTTTCTTTCTTTCTTTCTTTCCTTTCTTTCTTTCTTTTCTTTCTTTCTTTCTTTCTTTCTTTCTTTCTTTCTTTCTTTCTCTCTCTCTCTTTCCCTTCCTTCCTTCCTTCCTTCCTTCCTTCCTTCCTTCCTTCCTTCCTTCCTTCCTTCCTTCCTTCCTCTCTTTCTCTCTTTCTTTCTTTCTTTTTAAAGATTTTATTTATTTATTTCACAGAGAGAGATCACAAGTAGGCAGAGAGGCAGGCAGAGAGAGAGGAGGAAGCAGGCTCCCCGCTGAGCAGAGAGCCCAACATGGACCTCGATCCCAAGACCCTGAGATCATGACCTGAGCCGAAGGCAGAGGCTTTAACCCACTGAGCCACCCAGGCACCCATTAAGCCCAAGTTTCTTAACATGTAGTTTAGTGGCAAAGAAACTAAAACCGATTCCCTTTTGCAATGAAGACTATAATGGTGAATAAGGCATGCATGTTGCCTTTCTTGTAGAGATGAGTCTAATGAGAAAAAAAGATAAGGCATAAACAAACAGGAAATTGAATGAATTAATGGTAATTTGTGATAAATGCTTTGAAAAAAAGATACAAGGTGCTGCTGTATACAATACCAGCAAGGGAAGCTGATTTAGAAGGAGTTTTTGGGAAAGATCCTGCAAGGAAGTTAAGGAAATAATACCTAAATTGAGAACTTACTGGAGAGAAGAAGCTGGCAAAGTGATGACATGGGGAATGCAATCTAATGAAATAAGATACAAGTTTGAGGACCTTTTGCAGGAATGAGTTATGTGCATTCTACAAATGGAAAGAGACCATGAAGTTGTCGAGTTAGTATTCATGAAGAGGAGGGTGTGAGGGGTTGGAAGAGGAGAGAAAGAGTGAGTGCAAAAATGAACATGAGCTGGGCAGGAAGCAGATATAAGTGCAGGCTTATTTAGATTTCTCTATTTATTTACGTTCGGTTCTAACTTTAATAGTGCTCATTGTATGTCCACCTGAGATATTACTTGTTAACATCAGCTACTTTATTAGTATCTGCAGATGGTGACATAAGCTAGCATAACCTGATTAGGCAATTTAATCTGCATTCACAGTAAGTTACCATTCACTTTAAGAACATCTTTTTTTTTCTTAAATATATGGCTATATAAATTTGTTTTACTTGTTTCTGCACATTTACTTTAAGAATTTACAGTCTTTTTCCACTTTTAACACCAGGTACCTGAAGAAATAAGAGTTCACTGAATGGGTGGATAAAAGTGGAGGAAATAGTAACACATTTCTATTTCCTCCATCTTTCTGCAGCCCCTGGCCCTCATGCTAGCTCTGCCTTCTCTTAAAGGTGGCATGTTGACCAACACCTTCTTCTGGGCAATGCCTTTATTTAATTGGTCATTATTTCCTTGCATTGGTGGGGGTCAGAGGACTGAGATAAAGTCTCAGGGTGCTTGCTGATGAAATAGATATAACACCTGCAGTAATAGCCCTGGCCCATGTCCAGCATTCAGAGATTCGGAGCTAAATCATGTGTGTGTGTGTGTGTGTGTGTGTGCGCACACATGGGTGTTTGTTTGTTTTTTTTTTTTTTTTTGGGTGTTTGTTTGAACGATGCTATAATTCTCAATTCTCACTGACTTATTTACAGAGGACAGAAAGGTTTAATTAGTAGAGACTCAAGTACTTTATCTAATGTAGGGAAGATGCTTAATAAAACAGAATGGATGGATGGCTGGATTGTATTGGCTAGTACAAAATTATCTTTGATTCATGATATCGGAGTCAGACCATCATTATTTTGTCTTGCTTTCTATCTGCTTCAAAAGAGAAAAATTTCTTAAACAGATGATGGCCTGTTTCTCTTATTATCTCCAACCCCAAGGTCATCATAAACAACATTTTAAGATACATGCATCACATGTGGCTTCCTTTAAATCTTTTCATTATAAACCCTGGTGTCAGTTATGAGAGGGATGGCTACTCTTTCTTAGTATGATGATGAAGCCTGTATCCAATTTATGTATCTCACACATCCACTACTATATTTCTCCACAAATATACAAAGGGAATTGAGAGTTAAAGAAAAAAATACCTCTGTCTATAAAAAAAAAGCCAGTCTTTAATAAAAGATATTTTGAAAACGAAAGTTGAGTTTGCATACTCTAAATTCTATTTTTACCTTTTAAAAATTTAGGGGAAAAATAGAGCTTCAATTAAACAGAAAATACAAACATACTCTAGAAAGGTTCATGTTTGACCAACACTCATACACATAGCCTGCATATATGTAGCCTGTAATTTTTTAAAGGAAATACTTTAAATATGAGACGAAAACCCAGCAAAACCTGCATTCTTATTGTTTTTTCAAGGGAAAGAACTCTATGGTAATTCTGCCAATAGAGTAGATAATCAGATAATCTACTATTATCACCACCCCTGTTCCAATTAGTACAGTTAACATTTAGTAAAGTCTGTTCTGTTCTAAGCCTGTTAAGCACAGTTCTAAATGCTTTATATGTATTTTTTTTGCATTAAGTGCTCACAATGTCTCTACAAGACACATATTTTTGCAACTATTTTTTTTAAATGAGAAAAATGAAACCATACATGTAAAGAAAACTAATGCAAGTAGTGCTGTTAGGAAATTATAAACTGAGGAACTTAAGTCATCATGCTATGGTTACTCCTTTTTCATAAAAGAAAAGCTGAAGTAAATGCATTGAAGAAATGAATAAAAAAGTTATTATTATTAGCCACTTATTCTTGAATATTTTACAACTCCTTTGTTCCATGTTAATCTTTTTTTTTTTTTAAAGATTTTATTTATTTGACAGAGAGAAACACAGCCAGAGAGGGAACACAAGCAAGGGGAGTGAGAGAGGGAGAAGCAGGCTTCCAGCCAAGCAGGGAGCCCGATGTGGGACTCAATCCCAGGTCTTTGGGATCATGACCTGAGCCGAAGGCAGTCGTTCAGCCACCTAGGTGCCCCATGTTACTCATTTTTAAAATTACCTCTGATTGAATAAAAATGTGAAACTCTCTTTTTATAGAATATCTATTATTTAAAAATGATATTTTAACATTTCTTCTCATTGAATGGATACTTATGCTGGAAAGAAAAAAATTCACATGTGCACAAATGCCTTTCAATATTAGAGAATAGTTCTCTATTTCATCATAACACAATAATAGTAATTACTTATTAGAATAGTTATTCAACTGCTATTTTTGCACTGCTAAGTGCAAAGTTCTAAAGAAACACCAAGATAAACAAGACACAGTCCATTCTTCATACATTTTTAAAACAAGGTAGTATGTGTGCATGAAACCAGTATAATCTAAAATGAAACGTGTACCATAAAAGAAATGCAAATGAATATGGAAGTTTAACCATTAATCTTTGTTCCAACCAACCATGCATTGTTCCCACTAAACTTTTAACTCTGAGTTCTAGGCTGTGTAATTGAATGAATCTCTCTGGGATGATAGGCTCTTTATTTTTATTATCTGCTTTGTGAAGTAGCACTTTATTCCATTTAGACTTTATTATTGAAGGATATTTTCAACATGCATAAAAGTCAGTATTGACAGGTTTTCTTTTCTTTTTTTAGAAAAATTATTTTGGCACATTAAAAAGGTCATCCCATTTTCTTCCAGATGTCATCTTTAGTATTTCTAATTTGTTATATACAAGGCATTTTCTGAAAATGTTTTTAAGATTTTTTATCTTTTATTTTCAGCAATTTGTAATGAATACAGGTTTTGTTTTGTTTTTTTCCTCATATTGATCTATTTTGGGCTGTGCTGACCTTTAATCTGTTATGTTATGTCTTTCACCAAATGTGAGAAGTTTTAGTTATTATCTCTTCGAATAATTCTGCCACATTCTCATTCATTTCTTTATTTTTTCTTCTGGGACTCCAGTTACACATATTTTAGATCATTTTACATTGTTCCACAAGTCCCTGAGGTACTCTCTAAATTTCTTTTTCTAATATATGTATAATAGCATGTATTATATATTATAAGTAAGTATATAGCATGGTAATAATTATAGATATAGGGATATATTTGAATCATTCTGTTTTTCAGATTGGATAATCCCTATGTTTTTTCAAGCTCATTGATTGTGGTATTATGCCTATCTAGCATGTGTTTTTTTTTTTTTTAAGATGTTATATTCTTTAGTTTTAGAATTTCCATTTGAAGCTTTTATAGTGCCTTCATCTCTCTGCTGTTTTCTATTACTTTATTCATTAGCATAAATCTCTGTCTAGTTGCAAACAGCCATTAAAGCTCCTGTAAAGAACTTGTCTGATAAGTACAATATCTGGTTATCTTGAAGTACCTTCATTGATTGGCTTTACCTTTGAGAATGAGATACCTTTTCTAGGTTTGGGTTTGTTTTGTTTTGTTTTGTATGACAAGTATTCTTAGATTATATTTTGGAAATTGTGCACATTATGTGACTTGTGGAGAATCTGTATTCTGCTTGTTTTCTCCAAAAAATACTGTTTTATTCTAGCAAGTCAACAACTGATTTAAAATAGAACTCAAAACTCCATCTTACAGTGAACAGCAGCTCAAATCTCAATTCAAATCCTTTGTTTTCTTTTTTTTTTTTAATATTTTATATTTAACAGAGAGAAACACAGTGAGAGAGGGAACACAAGCAGGGGGAGTGAGAGAGGGAGAAGCATGCTTCCCGCCAAGCAGGGAGCCCGATGTGGGACTGGATCCCAGGTCTCCAGGATCATGACCTGAGCTGAAGGCAGTCGCTTAACCAACTGAGCCACCCAGGCACCCCAAAATCCTTTGTTTTCATAGCTGGGATGTTTTGGGTCTTACTTGTGTATGTGCAGTTCAAAGGTCAACCAGAAATTTAAGCATAGTTTATAATCACATTCACTTTTGTGTGCAGTGGTTGTCCTGGGGAAAAGATATAGTGGATGAGTCCATCTTTCAGTTCCTTGGGTGAGTAAAACAAAGTTTTGATCTCAGTTCTAGCAGCTTTGCCTGTGCTGCAATTATAGTCTGCTCTTAGGATAAAGCCAATATAGTAAAAACCTCAATCCATCCTAGTTGCTTCTTCCAAGTTTCAATTTCTCCCCAAATCTACCTCCTTTGCTCACTCTCCAGAGCCCAGAAATTCATAAGATATGTGTTCAACAAAGTATTTCAAAATTTGGTAAACATTTGGTAGTTCATTTGATTATCATTGAAAATATCATAGGTAGGGATCATCTTCATTTTCTAGTCCTTATTGTTTTAGTATAATGTACATTTTATAAGTATATTTTCTGTTGTCTGACTGGCTTACAATATCCTATTTAATTATTACAAATACTGTGTATCTCTTTGGGTTATAGTTAGAAATGGTTCAATATCTTTCAGAAACAAAGTATAAATCTCCCAGATCCCTTTCCTCAGTCATGACCAGAATCTGTAATTTACAGTGTTTATATAATTTATCTCAATAGTAATGACCTTGTATATATATACGTAAAACATATTTTAAGTACTTATAACTGAGATTAATGGTGTCATGACCATCAATTTAGAAGGATTTAAAAATACTATCTGATAAATCATACCAACTAATTAATTAGTGTTTGAGAAAATAAAAAGGCCTAATAATGTGATGATGACCAGAGGAATAGGAATAAAAATATTTTGAGGAACTATCATTTTCAAATGTTCACTTATAAAATTTAAATAATAAATAAGATCATAGCAGTTTTTTTTTTAATTTTCCTTTAAACACTGGGTGAGGATGACCAAATATGTTGGTTGGGATGGTGGTTGTTAATATAAGTTCAAGGTAAGAGAACTCACATTTATTAAGGCTCATGGCTTTCAGACACTTGCACACTATTTTTAAACTATTATTTAGTCTTCACACAATCCTTGAGAGTGCCATTAGTATATTATAGATGAACTCAGGTTCATGGAGATTAACTATCTTAAGCACAATCATCTTCTTGAAAATGGTCATGTGAGGAATGCATATTCTGGACTGAAACTTTGGACCATAACTTACTGCTTCCAAGCATGCTGGGAAGACCTTCATTCTACTAGACCTTTTACCCTCTTCTTCCACTGATAAAAATTATTTTATAGTGCATGAAGTGTCTAAAAAGAAACAATGTTTAAAATAGAAACATCATCATTAGAAGAGATACTATACTGATTAAAATGTTGGATATCAGGATCTATTTGTTACTTTATTCAATAAGTTATTTATACATTGCCTACCACATCCAATTCACTGTGTTAGGTTATAGAAGCAGTTTCTGATGGTGGACACTGTAATAAATGAAGATAAAATAAAAGATTTGGGTATCACTCAGCATAATCTCTGGGAAATATCACATTGAAATGTTTTATTTTCAGACCTCTGGCCCCAAACATGGTCAGGGAGACTAATGTTATAGATAATGGTAGAAATGAACTGAAAATGAGAAAGAACCCTTTTAGTCTGATCAACTTAGGCTTTCATTTCTCCTGTTTATGTATTTACAAAACTGTTAAATACATTTTAGGTAATGACTTAAAATGCAAATACATAAGACATGCTTTAAAGTCTATCTTTAGACTATCTTTTCAATTGAATTTTCTTATGAGAAGAAGTTTATTGACATAAATTCTCCATTCTATTAATGTCACATTTTAGTTTTAATTTCTGAAGAACTGGATAATTTCCCCCCTTCACATCTGAACAAACAGTCTCCCTTATTTTACACCTTGTGCAACTTTTCTAATGAGATTTGATTTCAATGTAAATAAATTTTACCTAAAGGGTTACTAGATTTTTCCAGTAAAGATATGAATATTATTAAATAAGCATCTATATTGGTTTCTTTCCCCAGGATTTTTTTTTAAAGATTTTATTTATTTATTTGACAGAAACACAGCCAGAGAGGGAACACAAGCAGGGGAAGTGAGAGAGGGAGAAGCAGGCTTCCTGCCAGGCAGAGAGCCCCATGTGGGGCTCGATCCCAGGTCTCCAGGATGATGACCTGAGCTGAAGGCAGTCACTTAACCAACTGAGCCACCCAGGCGCCCCACCCCCAGGATTTTTATCATAAAATATATGTTGATTAGAATCTGAACTAGTTTATAGGCTCCTTAACAAATAAACAACATTTACTATACATTCATAATAAAGTAAAAGCTGGGTGATTTGTGGTTGAACAAGTATTTTCATGTATATGCATATATGTAGTGTATAAGAAGCAATCTATAAATATAGGGACAAAAAGCAGCCACAAAATGTACATATTTTGTGAGGCATAAAAATATTCCTGTCCCTAGATTTTTCTTCCATGGGATTGTCACTATTACCAGATACTTTGTTGTTGTTTTATATTTGAATTTAAATTACAAAATCCAGAAAATTCACATTAAAATGTACTTGGGAGCACAATACCACATTGGTGATTTCTGGGAATTAATAACGTTCTTTGAATCTGGGAAGAGAAAGAAACTGCAGGGAAAAAAAAATTACTTAGGACAAATTTTACAAACCTCTAAATGTTCCCTGGGAGCAAACTAAAAGCCCATGTCTCTCTATACCTAAAACATCTATATCTGGATACAGATACAGATAAAGATATATTATATTCTTAGTTCTATTTGCTGCCTAGAAAAACTACATTGTAAAGGAAGTGAATAAACTTTCAAAGTAACAGCCAACTCTGGTGTTATTCACTGGCACCAAAAGATTGGGTGTTCCCCACAATTTCATACCAGAGGCAAGAGTTTTAAGTTCTCACAGCACAAATGAAGTTGTAATCGCTTCCCATTTTAATTAAGAACCACTTTCAAACTTAAGAAGGCTGAATATCTGTCTACAGCGTATATGCCACAGGCAGCTGAAACCAATGAAGAAGGGAAATTATTTCTGTATGGTGTGTTTGGCCAAAATTGGTCAGCTTTGAAGAGTTGTTCCATTTCAATAATAATCATTACAAAAATATTCCTTTGAATATGAATAGTTGCATGGATGACATTCAGTTTCACTACTCTCACGCTGAACAACTCTGACAGGAATTCTTGACCATTTTTGTGCCATACTTCTTTGGCAGCCTGGTGAAACAAATGGATTCTTTCCCAGAAAACATTTTTGAAAGCAAAAAACAAAACACATAGAATATTAATGGAAGCCAATTATATCTAAATTTAATTATCAAAGTTTTTATAAATAGACATTTGAAATGTAGTTATATATGTACCTTTTTATTGATACTAAAAATGAGATCTAGCAGAAGGTATAACAGTGTAATTTGAAGTACTAATTAGTGTATATTCTGTTTCAAAATATTTGTAATGGCTGTAACATATGGCAGTATTTGTGGTTTTTACTGGTGATAGTATAATACAGACTACAGTTCTGTTGTGCGTTGTCTTTCTTCAAAATAGAAGAAAATGTTCAATTTCCACTAGAGCCTTATTAATAAAGATACATTTTTCTCATTGAAGTTCATGGTCCTCCTAAATTCTATACACAATGTCTGTTTAAAAGTCTCTTTTTTATGCCAGATTTTTGTCGAAGCACTTTAAACTTTTCAAGTAGTATATGGCGATATTTTGTTAAGTGCTGAACATGTACCAGAAACTATAACATGTGCTTTAAAACACTACCCTGTTCAATCTTCAAAACAATTATCTAAGGTAGGAATTATTATTATCTTTACAAACAAGCAAGTGGGAGCTCAAACTAAACACTGTAAGTGGCAAAACCTGTACATGGAGATATATGGAAATATTTTTATATCTCTTATAGAATACAAGTAAAAATTATGACTTCCATAAAAAAGAATTGGAACTGGAATTCAGGGAGTACTTGGGTAGCTCAGTCAGTTAAACATCTGCCTCTGGCTCAAGCCATGGCCTCAGGGTTCTGGGATCATCCCTGTATCTAGCTTCCTGCTCAGTGGGGAGTCTGCTTCTCCCTCTCCCTCTGCCTCTCCCCACCACTTGTGCTCTCCCTCTCTCCCTCTCTCTCTCAAATAAGTAAATCATATCTTAAAAAAAAAAAAAGAACTGAAATTCAGGTTTTCAGAGTCTCATTTTGATGTTCTCTCCACGCCATTTCAACATTTGGGGATAACTATGAGAAACTGTTCTTAAATGGTTTCATGACAGAGTTCCAATCCTGTGAAAAATGACACTTTAGAAAGTGATTTTCTCAAGAGATCATAAAAACAATTCCCCTATGAGAAAAGTCAATGATGAAGAGAATTATCTCCATCTGCTGACCAGAGGTAGTACACAATATGGGGAGGATACAAGCTAAACAGGACCCAGAAGAAGAGTAAATAGGCGTCTGAGAATCAAGTTCATCCAACTAAGCCATCAAGTGTTTTTTTTTTGCAGATTACCTCCTCAACTGAGAGAGGAAGGAATGAAAATAAGTCATCTAAATATCATCTGAATCCCAGGCTTGGCCTTATAATCAAATCTTGATGCACTGATACTTGTAATTTGTGCATTAAGAAGTTTTACTCTAGATTACAATTTAGTAAGAACTGTAACTGAGTTATAGACTCAAGTGGACAGAAATCTTTTTTGACCTCGAGCTTTAGAAAAGGCATCAGAAAGGGATTGACATTTGACCAAAGTTTTAAAGTTTGGCAAGAATTCTGTCAAGAAGAGATACACATTTTAGGATAATTTAGATACTATGATTCATGAATGAGAGAAATCTAAATGACTCATGGTAGAATACTTTATTTAAATTCAGGAAGAATTTTGAACAGTGTGAAATAAGATTTTTTATAAGAATTTCTAGAAGAAAATTCTAGTAGTAATTTGGGAGAATGGCTGAGAAACAAGAAATGATAGATGTTAGAGAAGCCTTAGAAAGAAATTAGAAAATAACAATGCACTTAAAATATGTGATGCATGACAGTTTCCTTGGAATAGAATAAAATCGTCTATCTCCAGAGACACTGTATCCAGAAGGTCTGTGGAGACAGTGTTTCTGGCAATAGACATTTTAACTTGACAAAGATCACTTATGGGAATAAAGGGAAAAACAATGGTCAAGAAAGACATCAATAGTTTGGTTATCTTGGTAACTTAGAAGAACACTGCCTGAAATAGGATATGACAGAGCATGCTAGGGAGGCATGAATTATTTCATGCAGAAACCTCATAAGTTTGCAGTGTCAGTGAGAAAGATCTCAATAAACATGTTCAACAGGAATTTGGAAATAAGGTATTAGACTTTGGAGAAAGTACTAATACTAGCAGTGGTTATGTTGCTGTTGTAGTCATATAGATGAAAGTCAAAGTTACCTGAATGGATGATGCTGCAAAGAAAGAGAGCAGGGAAAAAAACCTGGAAAAATGAATCCAATAATTAGTGTATGTGAGGTGATGACGGTATGTCAAGTCATCAGGTTGTACACATTAAACTTATACAATATTACATGACAATTATGTCTCATAAATCTGGGGAAAATAAATATGAACAGTTTGACTAAGAAGTGTAGAGTAAATGCTTTTAATTAAGGTGAGGAAAAGAAAGAGATCAATAAACATACTAGCTCCTAAAGGCTAACAGTGAAGCAACAAATGTTTGAAAATTGGGGAAGAGAAACTGAAAGAGATAAGAGAAGAAGTAGAATATAGTATTGCCAATTAAAGGTGAGGCGAGTTTCAAGAAGATGCTGCTGAACAGTGCAAATTTTGTAGGAACGAAGCCTAAGAACAGATTGTTGTTGATTTTGGCAGTTTGGAGGTCTTTAATTTCCCTTTTAAGATCTATTTATGGGGACAGAATAAGATTATAGTGCTTTGAGGAATGCATGGAAAAATAAGAAATTGGAATCTGAAAAGTTACACTTAATTTTTGAGAATACTTTTTAGTAAAAATTATGATACTTAAATAAGAAGAGAGGTTAAGATTTTTTTTTAGGGTATATAGTTGAACAATTTTATTGACCCTCTGGACTAGCAATAGATAAAAGCAGAAGAAAGAAATGGGAAGAAAAATTGGGTAAAGTCCCAGAGGAGAAAAGAAGCCAGAAACTGAGAATAAAAATATACGGGCCATATGTGAAGAAGGCTAAGAATAAGATGTCTTATGGAAAGAGAAATACACTGACCCCTATTCTATGACCTCAGAATGGATTTAACTCATTTCTCCCTGAAGGTAATAAGAGATCTGAAAAGCCTCCATGGCATCAAGCTGTCATAGTGCTAACAACCTGAGTCAAATCGTGAAACTAGCAGGAGAGTTAGGTCTACAGTATTCTAATCCAGGGCTCTGGTAGCAGCCCAGGAAGGCAGTTCTGAAACAGAAATACTTGTTTTCATTTTTGTTGTTATTTACTGTGCCAGTGGGGGGAAAATGACAAGTACCGAGCTGAAGGACAGTTTCTCTTGATATTTCCTACTGCATTACTCAGATCAAAAATTGCAGTCCAGTATATGCAGATCAAGATATGTGTTCTCAAATCCACTAATTGTAGTTCAATGTTTTTATTCTTTTAAGGCACAAAAAATATTGACAAGTTATGTGACAGTAGTGTTAAGCTTTTAAAAAGACTCCATTTAAAAATTTGCATTACTCACCAATACATATTTAATACCTAACATTGAATATTTCTTTTTTTTTTAAAGATTTTATTTATTTAACAGAGAGAAACACAGCCAGAGAGGGAACACAAGCAGGGGGAGTGAGAGAGGGAGAAGCAGGCTTCCTGCGGAGCAGGGAGCCTGATGTGGGACTGGATCCCTGGTCTCCGGGATCATGACCTGAGCCAAAGGCAGTCGCTTAACCAACTGAGCCACCCAGGCGCCCCTTAACATTGAATATTTCTTGCTCCGATTTTTGAATTTGACCTGTGACACTCAATGCAATACTGGAATTATTATGAATGATTCTGAAGTCAAGTTAGTCTTCTGAATGGGAAAGCAAAAATAGAATTGGGGTTGGGTAACACAGTAAAAATATGCTTCTGAAAAAGAAAATATATCAAATGCAGAAATATAAAATGAAAAGGCAATATCCAAGAGCAACTCAGATTGCCAGATTGGGAGTATAAAATGTACCTGGAAAATATCAGTTGGCAAGCAATAGCAATTAACACAGATCGCATTGTATGCCTACTGACATCATCATTGTAGTAGCCTGTACTGACTCTAGGCACCTCCCCTCACTTTCACTTCCTACTCATTTTTTTTTTCCTACTCATTTCTGAGAGGAAATTGCTTCTTCTAAATTCCAGTGGCAAGATTTTAGTGGGATTACTGCAGCTGGTTTCCGACCTATCTAACTCTGAAAAACCAGTTTGCTCTCACTTCACTGATTGGGTAGTGAAGGGCATGTGACTCACACGTAGAGAGTACTTCCCTGGGGAATTCTTTCTTTAATGTGGATCTGAAGGAGAAGGTGACTGTCCCCCAAGCTGAAAAGGTGAACTGCAAGGTAGAGGAGATGATTACCTTTGAACTCCTTTACCAGTGAAAAATGCTTAACAGGGATGAATAGATGGATGAGAGAGAACTCCAAAGATGTATGGTCAAGGTTTCAGTCTTTGAAATTTTCAGAGCTTCTCTGTTCCTGCAACGTGACCTTATCATTTTTTTTTTAAAAATAACACCATGATATCTTTATATTTCTCTTTACAGTTCTTTTGAGTTAGCCTTTGGTCACTTACAGCCTAAAGGGCCTTGATTAAGAGACTAAGTAAAGTGAGTACAGCTTAATTGTTTGGTATTCAGTGTTTGTTCAGTCTAATTGTGTCCACTGGAAAAATAAATAATTAATCCAGCAGGCTTTAATTCTGCATTTATGATAATTAGAGTACAAAAAGGTTAATATTTGATATGGTATAATCTTCTAAATTAAAAATAATAAACAAGATTGTAGAAATAATATTTTATGCAAGAAAGCAGTTTTCAAGTAGTTTGCATTCAAAATATATGCCAATTACAAGTGATGCTTGATGTTTATTACAACACGTCTTAGTGAACACCTACACGGAAATCAGTCTGTATTTTCGCTGGGAGGTATTTGATAATATAAAAAACACATATTTTGTTGTTGTTGTTGTTATACATGATAAATGCATACCTATTTTTAAAATCATCAGACAATATTCATTAAGTTTAGATTTCTGTTGATGCACACACAGTCCAAAAGGAGTTTATAGTCCAGAGGTAAACACTATTTTAAATTAGATATTTATCTTTTCAGAAGATATCCTTCCATTTTTCCACTTATCTTAGAAAGTTTTTATAAAAATATATAGAATTATGTGTATGTAGAGCTACATTTTTCTTTGTGTAATTTAATACAGATGTTACATTCTATATAAAGTGAAGCCCTTTTCATTCAGGAATATTGGAAGATTTTTCTATGAAGGAGAAATAAAATTAAATCATCTAAATGGTGCATCGTTTTTCATAATACTAATACATCTTAGCTTACTTAACCCAGTTCCCTACTCGTGAGAATCTAGGTA
The DNA here is from genome assembly GCA_004023965.1 of Spilogale gracilis. Classification (NCBI taxonomy): domain Eukaryota; kingdom Metazoa; phylum Chordata; class Mammalia; order Carnivora; family Mephitidae; genus Spilogale; species Spilogale gracilis. The sequence goes on from PITA01000996.1 coordinate 39,934, forward strand.
AAATGTGCATTAGTGAATAGTTGATCTTATTTTTATGCTTGCTGCTAATAACAAATGAGTTCAAATGAGTTGAATCAAATTGTTTGTTGCACCTGAGCTCCTGGCTACTCTCACTGCTTTATTTATTTATTTTTTTTGCTTCTACAACAACACACAAGACCAATAACTCAGGAAGCACACTACTCCCCATAATTCACTACATATCTGAAAGAAACAAAACTCTCTGGTTAAGGAAGATGGTTAACAACTTGCCTAAAATAAGCAAACAAACATACAAACAAAGAAAAGTGGTGATTTCTGGAAACACTATTTGGATACCAATCCTAATTACTCCAAGACAGCATCATATAATTCCTCTCAAAAATTAATTAAATTAAAACTTCTTATGCTAAGACAGGACCTGAGTCACAGATTTTACTCATGGGCTATTGAAATTTCTTTGTCTTTCTCTTTATATTACATTCATTGTGGAAAAAAAATAATCTGTGCTTTGATTTTAGATAATTTTTGACTAATATTGAGATTGAAATTCTGCCTTAAATATGCTTATGTCTGTAACAGTAAATTAAGCATTTGCTGAAACTAGAGGTAATAATTCTTTGTGTTCCTCCTAAAAATAAGTTCACCAATGTTATCAAATGATAACGATATCTAGTATGTGATATCATCTATGCAAAGAATTGATAACCCTAAATAAATCAACTGCTTCTAAACTGTGCTAAAAAAGCTCAGCCAATGTGTTATCTTCATTGACATTTTGGGACTGTTGCTTATTTATTAAACTATCAGCAAGTGTCAGTGATAGTCATTGCGTCTAATTGTTGTCCTGATAGCAGCAGGTAATGAGTGTGACAAAAAATAGAACCAACTCTTTATTTATTTATTTTTTTAATAAAGCTAAAAAGTAATGCCCATGTCAACAGACAGAAAAATATCTTGGATGGTTGACATATCCTCTTGGTATTATTTAAATATTATTTGCTAAGCAAGGCATTTTGGAAACAATTAGAGAGCATCCTCTTGTCAGACTTGGAATCTGTGCCAGTTAATGAAATAGAGCAGGTACAAAATTAAAAAGATGGAGGTTCAATCTTCAACCAGTAATCTTTCTACTCTCGTACAATCCCATTATCTAATGATACATAACTGGGTTGGATAAGTATCCTTGGGCTAAATGTCACTGAAAACTTTGGTTTCCACTTATGTGGACCAGTCTTATTTGTAATATAAGGAAGAAATAAAAAAATTATAATTTGATAGAACAAGATATATTCTAGACAAAGAATTTTAATAGCTGCTGGAAAAAAAGGAGAGAATCATTTTATATTCTTCCAATCTGAAAAAAGTATTTAGCAGATTTATCCAAACCAGGGCAATAAACAAAAGTCTAGACCACTGAGTTTCCTCTAAATCAAGAAGATATTGGATGTTATATACATCTTAAATAAATTTAGTCATCTAAGAATTTATTAAATATCAAATTTTTCTTTTATGTTCTCCAGTTTCATGTTTAATCTATGCTGTATTACTGAACCTGTATTCTCATATAAAGCATTTTATAAACCAAACAGATGGTTCTGTTAATATAACACAGTTGAGTTATTTAAACTTGTATCATTGTTTACATAGAAGTGACCTTAGAGCGCCTGGGTGGCTCAGTGGGTTAAAGCCTCTGCTTTCAGCTCAGGTCATGATCTCAGGGTCCTGGGATCAAGCCCCGCATCGGGCTCACTGCTCGGCGGGAAGCCTGCCTCTCCCTCTCTCACTCCCCTCTCTTGCTGTGTTTCTCTCTGTCAAATAAATAAAAAAAATCTTTTTTCTTTTTTTTAAAAAAGGTGTTTTCATCTTAATTGGAGACAAAAACTGTATTTATTGTTTTATCTTTATTTTCTCTTCCAAGAACTTGGCATTAGCTCTTCAAAAGGGTTGGCTATGTTTCCAACTGCCAAAATACAGAACAAACCTCTATTCAAAGTAAGATCATATTAGACATTGCCTTTTATAGCCTTAATAAGTTGTTTGAAAGCAGACAAGAACCAAATACATATTTAAGCTTAAGAGCAATTAAAGTACCACAGGAAGAAAATAAGGGGAAGACAAATACTGTGTCCTGAGATTTATTCCAAATCCAAGCTGGTGAATAAGCCAATTAATATTCTAGAACTAATTTTAGGATTTTTAAAAATTTTTTAAATTAAAAAAAATTTTTATTGTTTCCCACTTTTCCATCGGCTCTATTTTTTTCTCCTTGGTTCTTCACTTTTTCTCTTATGTTTATTCTATTATGTTACTGTTATCAATCCAGAGTTTAGATAAAGATTTAGAAATTAGATGTAAGCCCATCTTGGAGATAGGAAGAGTTCTCTCCATGGTCATCTAAGGAGGAAGCCAGGGGTAAAGATACCAAGGGTAAAATTAAAGAACATGCTACATATATTAGAAAAAAATTCTCCTAGCAGAATTTTCAGAAATATTTAGAATGTCACTTTCTTCCATCAGAATACATGGCTTTGATTTACCAAGTTAAAAGTATCTGAGAAGAAAGAAACTGGAGAATTAAATGAAGTTATAGCAGAATACTTACTAAATTAAAAAAAGTTTATTTAATTTTTTTTTAGAGAAAGAGAGAAAGATAGAAAGCATGAGAGGGGGGAGGGAGAGAGAGAATCTCAAGCAGACTCTCCACTGAGCATGGAGCCTGATGTGGGGCTCTATCTCACAACCCTGAGATCATGAACTGAAATGAAATCACGAGTCAGATGCTCAATCAACTGAGCCACCCATGTGCTCCAGAATACTTACTGAAATTTTAAATATTTATGTTGTATATTATAATTCTTTTTCTTTCTCTTAATTACTCTTCAACTTTAACGTTCTGTTGCCTTGGATGCTTTTGTAGGAAGAATGAAAAGCTGCTATTAGATGGCCTCTTTCTTCATCTTGTTAGACTCAAATGGTGAAAGAGATTGTGTTAGAAATTCTGAAGTGAGGGGAGAAAAAGCAGGTTCATTTATTTGTAGTACAGACTAAATCATAACAATGCATTCTTCCTTGATTAGGCAGTGAAAGTCAGTGTATACATCTAGAATGGAACGTACCCAAGGTCCAAGCAAATGGCAGTCTCAGAAGTGTGCTCTTTCTGAATGTACCTGGGGTAGGCTAGATTCAAGGAATCATAATGTTTAGATTACCAAAAGACTAGCACATTCCTACCTGGTAAAAAAGTAGAAAAGCTACTGGAAACACCAAGGTTCAGTTGGGCTTGGACAAAAAAATGTCAGTGGCAGTCAAAGAAGATTGAATTTACCTGGTTCCTGCTTTTCCGTGCCACATAAGCCTCTGGAGCTCTCTCTCATAATTCTAAGATGGAAGAACTCGCTCCTATAACAGAATACTAAGATTGAATTTCATGCCGCTATTTCTTTTAATTATTTTTTAGAGGAGGGAGTATGCCTAAGTTGGGGAGAGGAAAAGATGAGAGGGCGAAGGAGAGAGAGAGAGAGTCCTAAATAGATTCCATGCCCAGCACAGAGCTGGAGCAGGGCTTGATCCCAGGACGCTGAGTGAGAACATGACCTGAGCCCAAATCAAGAGTTGGATGCTTAACCAGCTGAGTCACTCAGGGATGCCAAATTTCATGCTATTTATACAGGATGAGGGTTAGAGTTAGCTCTAATAAATTATTATGCAATAGATGCAGTCGGAAGAACATTTTATAAAAATATTGAGTACCTCTGAGATGATGGACTGAGATTCATAAATCCCACACAACCCAGTGAAGGGAATGTGGGAGTTCAGCCAAAAAAAAAAAAGATTGAAATTATTTTTTACAGTATTTCATATATAACAGTCATATGGTTTAGCTACATAAGTACAAGATACTCTTCGTCACTGGGTGTTTGCCACAGACCACTCATTCTCTGTCATCTAGTTTTTTAAAAAAGAAAACATGACATTTTGTTCTGGGTGTGTTGTGGCAATCAATACAGATAACCCATTTTAAGCCTGATAACCCCATTAGAGAAATGCCCAGATGTGGTTCAGACGAGAAATGAGAAGATCACACTAGAAAATAGCATACTCCTATTAATGTCAGACCCATATTTGCTGATTTTTGTTTTTAACAAGGCTATTCCAGCAGACTTTGGTCAGTTTTGAAGGCTTACTTGGTAACTTAAGATAATTATAATTGTTGGTCAGTGTACGTAAGGGGTGTCAACTTGCAAAACTTGACTGCCTTCAGCTCAGGTCATGATCCTGGAGACCCAGGATCAAGCCCCACATCGGGCTCCCTGCTCGGCGGGAGGCCTGCTTCTCCCTCTCTCACTCCCCCTGCTTGTGTTCCCTCTCTCACTGTGTTTCTGTCAAATAAATAAATAAAATCTTAAAAAAAAAAAAGAAAGGCAGTATGCCTTCCATAGATGTTCCTTTGCAGAGATGATATTTGAACTCATATTTGTATACAAGTAAGAATCAATTATAAAATGTTTGGGGAGAGAGAGAAAAGTGGCCCACACAAAAGTACAAAAAATACTGAGATCAGAGGGATGTACATTTGACCAAAAACTAGAAAAGCTGGGGCTCAGGAAGTCAGAGAAAAGATGATAGATAGGAAGTGAGTAGAAGCTCTGTATGGAAGGCTCAACATTCCCTAGAAAAATTCCTTAATTAATTAAATTCAGAGTGAAAAGTATCATTTTCATTAAACATTACTTTTATACTAGGATTATGGTTCATCATCCAAATTTGTTAACATAACTGTGTCATGGTTACTCTTGGAAATACTATAAATGTGGTGCAATATAAGACAAGCTTCTTCATTTCAAAATTACCTCCATTTCATTGCAATAAGAAAAGCAACAAATATATATACGAATCATATATGCTGGGCCTTTAAAAAATATTTAATGGCTGTTGTTTCTTGCAAATATTGGTTTTTTGGAATAATTATAAAAATTTAAGAGATATTAAGAAAAACAAATAATCTCTGCCTCCTCCTCTCCACACAAGCATGTCAGTCTCACCATCTGAATCATGTATATCAACAGTTTGAGTATGTTTTTAGATTTTATATTCCTTTGCAAGCTTATAATTATTTATTTACTCATGTATAAGCTTTTTGTTCTTCGTTTTATAAATAAAGCTCCAATTCTGTTACTCTGAAACTTGCTCTTTTCACTAAGTAAATTATCACAGACTTCTTTCAAGGTCAATATCTATATCCATGTTATTATTTTTAACAGTTACAGAATGTTTCATATATAGAATGTAATATATATTTAGCCATTCCTCTACTTATGATCATTCAGATTGCTTCAATCTTTTCTTTATACATGTATATATATACATACTTGAAATTAAGAAATAATGTTGCAATAAATGTCCTTAAATAGAAAAATCAAGAAGCTAATTTATGTTTGTAAAGCAATTTCCTTTAGGGACTTTGGGATAAAATAGAAAATATAATTATTGGTAGACAGCTACTGGTACTTAGTAAAGTTTCAATTAAAAGTTGAAGTAGGGCAGCTGGGTGGCTCAGAGGGTTAAGCCTCTGCCTTTGGCTAGGGCCTTGATCTCAGAGTCCTGGGAAGGAGGCCCGCATGGGGCTCTCTGCTCCGCAGGGAGCCGGCTCCCTCCTCTGCTCATCAGGGAGCCTGCTCCCTCCTCTCTCTCTGCCTGCCTCTCTGCCTACTTGTGATCTCTCTTTCTGTCAAATAAATAGATAAAATCTTTAAAAAATAAAAGTTGAAGTTAGTTGTAATACTTTTTTCTTACATCTTTATATACTGGTGTTTTTAATTTTACAGAATAAATAAGTGTAAATAAGCTTTGTATCTGAGTCCTAACAGTCACTTTCTATTTTGTCACATACTGTCAGATTTCTTAAAGTTGTTAAGAAATACATATTTCTTGGGGCGCCTGGGTGGCTCAGTTGGTTAAGCGGCTGCCTTCGGCTCAGGTCATGATCCCGGAGACCGTGGATCTAGTCCCACATCAGGCTCCCTGCTTGGCGGGAAGCCTGCTTCTCCCTCTCTCACTCCCCCTGCTTGTGTTCCCTCTCTCGCTGTGTTTCTCTCTGTGAAATAAATACAACCTTTAAAAAAAAAAATACATATATCTTAATGTCTTAACTACATTAACTGCCAGCTTCCCTATAGGGGATATTTCCCACACATTATTCCCTAGGCTAAATATAGATGGGAGAAAATATTATGTCATTATTATTTTTTATTTCATGCTTGATTATCAGTAACACTGAATATATTTTATATACTATGTATATTAGTAATTTTAGTTGTTTCACTGTAAATGTTTCTTTTTATATCTTTTACTGTTCAGCAATGTGCTTGTAGCTAGTGTATCTTTTTGTTTTTAAATTTTAAATGTGGTCATATTACGCATTAACTTTTTGCTAATACTTATCACAGTTTTAATCTTTAAATTTAAACATTTAATTCATTTTTGAAATATCTGTGGGGGACTGACTCTAAAACTTATTTTCCTTCAAGTTTGTAACCAGATGCACCTTCCCAAATTAAATAATTCAACTTTTTCTAAATAATTGCAATAGTATTTTGTCATACATTTATTTCCCATATGTATAAAGGTCAATTCTGGGCTTTATTTTGTTTCAAAGATAAGTTTGTCTATTCCTGTTTATAAGATATGGTTCAACACCTAATACATTAAGCTGGTGTTAGACAAGAAATAACTTCAAAGCACAATTCTCCTCTTCTGAAATATCCATAGTAATACAAGCATAGCTTACCCAAAATAAAAGATGAACTGATGAAAATACAAGAAAAAATCAATTATTTGCCTATGTAGACATTTATCATAGTATACATATTTTCCATATATCTGTGTATAGGTTTTCTCTTCAATGTGAGATGGCAACAATATCCTCAAATATGTACAGACAAATCAACATTGACTGAAACCCCACCACCCTTTGTGTAACATTGATTTTTTAGAATTTAAATATTTTAATTTTTCCCAGATAAATGTTTCTCAAGCAAAAAGGACCAAAAAGCCCCTCTTTGTTTTTTAGAGAATCTGGATCCTACCTCTATTTCAAAAGAAAGCAGAGACTGCACCATAAAACTGAACTGAGCTGTGTTTAGGGAGATCAATGCAGTCTAGGGAGGGATACTTCTCACAAAACCTGGTTAACTGAAGAGGGACTGAGAGAAGATGACACTAGAGGATTATTTTGAGCTAAATTCTCCATTTTTTTTCCAGTGAAGCAGTAACAAGGAATTTGATTAAATTTTACTTTTTTCTCCTCTGTATTTATCTTCTTTTTGTTGTTTTAACCTAGTTGCAAGAAATGAGAATGGAAGCTTAAGAGATTTCAAGTAATTGTTGATCCAACACCTATACTCAAAACAAAACTATCATTTTTTCTTTCTAGTATATCCATTACGCCACAATCCCTGATGAGCAGACAACACAACTGAGGTCACACTACATGCTAAAAATGTGGTTAGCTAACAGGCAAGGTAAACTGAATAAATAGTAAACTGCAAATAGGTAATCCTATTCAGGCATTAAGACTTCTTCAACTTTGATGTTTAAAGTTTGAAGATATGACTGTATTTCTCTGAGGGTAGCAGGAAGGTGGATATGTAGAAAGGAGAATGTAAAGTTTTGGTGTGAGGAAATAATAAAGTTAACACCTTTGGTCACTGAGTGATAGACACTTTTTTTTTTTGATAGATACTATCTAAGCACTTTGTTTTATCTTATTTGGTCCTAATAACTATCTATGACATAGAGTGCATAATATCTCCATTTTAAATTAGGAAACTGAAGGGATAGCAGTGAGAAATAAGGGAGTTGTGTAAGACTACAAAGCTAATTGGTGGATCCAAAATTAAAAATCAACAACCTAAAGCATCTAAATTTTAAGAAAAATATGATGGTAATCATGGCATTTCAACCTCAAAGTTTTCAAGCCTTTTCCCTTAGAAAAGTCACAAATCTGGGAAGAGATGTAAGCTCTCAATTCTAGCTACATCTCTTTCCTTTAACCCAGATCATGTCAGAGATTTACTGGTTTTTTTTCAACTTTCTTGTGGTCTGTGAGCACTTCTCCCATTTTAGTTGCATTCAGGCTCCTAGCTCAGGACAAAATAAAAAGCTAGAGACTTCCATAGTGATTAGCTACATTCCTCTTTAGATATGTTGCCCCCCTTAATTGGAGAAGGATTGGTCACTATTATTAAAATAGGTGTTAGGTGACACTTCCATGGAAAGTGAGCTATATTAACCCAATAATATTCTTTCTCTCTGATATTTGAAATCTAAAAAGACACAGCTTATATGAACTTGGGAAATTCATCACTGGAGCTGAGGCAATCTAATGGGACTAAGAGAAAGGTATATATTACTAGAGGTCTCAGAATTTCTGCCTTTCTGCATTCCATAGGTTTGCTTATTCAAGGTGTGCTCTGGTATATATGAGAGCATCCCAGAGTCACTTTTTCTGACTTTGCAAAAGTTTAATTGATATTAAATTTGTGACTTTTGATCATGAGGAAGAAATCATAATTGTTGGAAGTTATGAGACAGATTTTAAGAAAATGTGAAACTTGATCCAGATCTTGACCAAGTAGGGAGTGTGGGTATGGGTCTGTTGCAGGGATGGTATTTCAGTGAGGAGGGAGGACTGAAGAGCAGACTTATATGAAGAGGAGTTTCCACCACTGAGAATGCTAGTATGTCTACAGTTGAGGATTTATGGGGAAATAGAGATTTTAATAAATTTATAGGGATATATATTGTTAGAGAGACTAGGTTGTAGAGGGTTTTGAATGGCATTAAATATCAAGGCATCTTTAGAATATAAAGACAAATTTTAGTGTAATATGAAAAATATAGTATTTTTTCCCTTAGGGTTATGTTCTGTGTCCTCACAGCAGCCCTTTGAGGTAGCAGCTCTGAGGTTGGACAAAAGGTCAGGCCTATTTAGGGAAAGAGTTGTGCTCAGGTTAAGTGTCAATGTATGCTATAAAAGCCATGGGAACAGACTGCATAGCAATGCCCATGTTCTTCTGTTCTTTAGAAGGTTGAACCAAGAGGCTGTCCTACACCTTTACTCTTTAACAAATGGTATGTGTAAAGTATATTGCTACTTATCTAAAATGAAAAAGAAAATACTTATGTAAATGCCATGCTAACCTGAACTTCAAACTGTGAAATGTGGTCTACACATAAAAACTATCAAAAATTGGAAGGAAGAAATAGCTTTAAATGAATCTTAGAAGGAAGGAATATCAAGCCAACCAGTCACAATGAACCAAAATACACATTTATCAAAATTAGTCTTAGCATTTGGTTCATTTTGATATCTTGATCCCTTGGGTTTATCATATTAGTGAGACTGTAGGACCAAAAAAAAAAATCCCACACAAACAAACAAAAAAACAAACTCCTAATGGTCTTTATGTTTCTGAAACCAGGACAGGATTACAAATCCCTCGGGTATGTAATGGCCTCAGCTGGGTTTTATTGTACTGCCTTAGAGGAACTGATTAACTTATAGGGTATGATGATTTGTGTGTCTAATGTGGTTACATTCATTCCACACCAAAGGGGGGAAAATCACTCTTGGGATTCATGTAATAGTTCTAATTAATCCCACCATGCTTTGGTAGATAATTTATGGGACAGTAATAGAGCCCAATAAGCTTCCAATTACTCATACACAAAGTAATCACTTAGTATTTCTATTACTTATTTTCTTAAAGGTGAAGAGATATTTATAAAGGATTGTTTTTAAATTAACATATTTGAATAGAATAGTGATTATGGGAAAAAATGATCAATTGGGAAGTAATAGTTGTATCGTTTGAACAAGATATATACCCATTCTGAGATAGTTAAAGAAAAATATAATTAAAAGGTAAGTTTTGTTTTATTGATCTTTGAAGATATGAAGGGGAATTACTATGCAGTCTATCCAGATTTATGTTTATTTTCTTATTTTTTTAAAGATTTTGTTTATTTGACGGGCTCCTGGGTGGCTCAGTGGATAAGCCTCTGCTTTCAGCGCAGGTAATGATCCCGGAGTCCAGGGATTGAGCCCCGCGCGGGGCTGCCTGCTTGGCAGGAAGCCTGCTTCTCCCTTTCTCACTCCTGCTGCTTGTGTTGCCTCTCTGGCTGTGTTTCTCTCTGTCAAATAAATAAAATCTTAAAAAAAAAAAAGATTTTGTTTATTTGAGAGAGATACTGCAGAGAGAGAGAAAGAGAGTGAGTGAGCATGGGGGGAAGGGGCGGAGAGGGCAGAAGGAAACTTCCCACTGAGTAGGGAGCTTGATGTGGTCCCAGGATGCTGGGCTCATGACCTGAGCGGAAGACATACACTTAACTGGCTAAGCACCCTGTGCAGGTTTCTGTTTAAAAAAATGAGTAAGTTAGGGTGCCTGGGTGGCTCAGTGGGTTAAAGCCTCGGCCTTCAGCTCAGGTCATGCTCTCAGCGTCCTGGGATCGAGGCCCGCATCAGGCTCTCTGCTTGGCAGGGAGCCTGCTTCCTCTTCTCTCTCTGCCTACTTGTGATCCTTCTCTCTGTCAAATAAATAAATAAATAAAATCTTTGAAAAAATGAATAAGTTAATTAGACTTTTTCCTGGAGTATAAATAAAAAAGTCCACTATATACGTGTGTATATACATATGTATATGTATGCATGTTACATGTATATGTAGGACTTCTACATATCTTGGGTATGCCATCACAGCTAACTGTACAGAAGTTAATTGTATATATATTTCTAGATCACCACATATTGTTAACTGTCTAGATATCTGCTCATACTCATGAAAGGACTTGAGATCATTAGCCTCCTTTTAGTTTCCCCACATATTCTAAAATCAGACAGCTAATCTCACCCACAACTCACATACTAAATCAAGCAAAGAATCCAAAGAACTCTTAAATAAACTCTGCTTCTCTTTTCTTTTTGCAGAATGTGACTGTTCATATAAATCTAGATGATAAAATGTCAAGGGATGCTGAAGTCATTTTTGTAGGCAGAGATGAGATCTGTCAAAGCATTATGACACATGAGTGTTGGGATATGAATGGATAAGATAGAGGTATCGTTAAAGCTTTGCTAATATTCAAGTGGGTTGACTTTTTTCAATCACCTTAGTTCACTTCTTATCCTGGATTTCCAATATGTGGGAGCTAATATATAGTTAAATACATTCTCATTCATGAAAAAGTTTGCTTATAATCTCATACTATCATATTTAGCATGCATTTTAATGTTAGGTGAAACAGTGAACTATGAAAGGAAGAAAGTTGTATATAAATTAGGAAAAATAGTGTTAAAAATTAATGGAAATTTACTCATTAAAAATTAAAAATTGACAATCCATTATAGGTAATGTAGATTTTTAAAAAGTAACTCCTCAAGAACATATAATTAATTGTATATATATCTAATATATATGTGTATATATAATATCTATGTGTATATATATATATATACACACTTTAAGATATCTTTATTTATTTTAGAGAGAGGAAGAGAGAGAGAGCACATTTGCATGCTCAGGCAGATGTATTGGGGGTGGGGCAGAGGAAGAGGGACAGAATTTCAGGGAGACTCTCCCATTTGTGTGAAGCCCAACTCAGGGGCTCAATTTCATGACCCTGAGATCATGACCTGAATTGAAACGAAGAACTGGATATTCGACCTGCTGAGAGCCACTTAGTCACCTCTGTTTTCTCTTTTTTTAATTTTCAGATTTCTAGTTAACATTTTCCTTTTTTTTTTCTTTTTGTGTTTCTTTTCTACTTTTTTTGAAGTTTTCTTTAATCCACTTTTTTTTTTTCTTAGAAGCTTGGAAACTTTATAGCTTAGTAATTTCACTTGAGTTTATATTTTGCACATTGAAATTGATAACACTGAATGCTCAGTGGGTATTTTATTCATGGCCTTTCCCCAAATGCAAATTCCTAACAACAAACCACTATCTTTATATCTTCCTCCATCTGTTATATATTTCCAGGTTTTATTTTTTTTAAAAATATATTACTAAACAATCTTTGTTTACATTTAAACATAATTTTAAAAGAAAATTTCTACTCCAAGAAAACACAAATTGCAAAATCTGTTCTTTCCTTTAATTCCTTATTTCTTTTTCTTTTTAATTGAGGCTGTGATGACAGTCCTCAGCTCTTACATATTTGAAAATGTCACTAATTTGCCATTATACTTGAATCTGGGAAAATAATAGAGAAAATAAAATCAATGCAAAAAGAAACTTGATCTTCAAAATATTTTAAAATAAATAAAACAAAGATAAACCTCTAGCCAGACTGGAAGATTTAGGGGAGGAATATTGAACCCTTAGATCTATAATAAATTAATATTGTCAGAATCGTTAAGTATGGGAATACATGGACTTCATGGTCATGACAGCCAGTGGTAAAACTTGTCTGAGGAAGGGGCGCCTGGGTGGCTCAGTCGTTGGGCAACTGCCTTCGGCTCAGGTCATGATCCCGGAGACACAGGATCAAGCCCCACATCAGGCTCCCTGCTCGGCGGGAGGCCTGCTTCTCCCTCTCTCACTCCCCCTGTTTGTGTTCCCTCTCTGGCTGTGTTTCTCTCTCAAATAAATAAATAAAATCTTAAAAAAAAAAAAAAGACAAACTTGTCTGAGGAAGCTCAAGTGTCATTTAAGGGTTCCTGTTTAACAGTCATATAGTATCCTGAACTCATCTCCTCTCACAGATTCAACAAATCCACAACTACATAATGAACAATTTCCTCTGAAAAAGAAAAACAGAAACCAAAACTAGTTGTGCAACTCCTACACATCTAGGGCACAAGAAAACAAACGAAATAAATCACACACTGAAGGAGTAGAAGAGGACCACAGAATATCACCATAAATTCTACACCTGGCTTAGCAACCCATAATTTGGAGGGAACTTACAACTCCAAGCTTCTCCCTGAAGAGTGAGTTAGAACACCACATCTGTAACCTCAGCTTTTAAGACTTAGACATAAAATATCTAGCTTTGAAAGCCTACAGAGCTTACACATACGACACCCACAAGGCTATAACAAATGGAGAAACAATTTTTTTTTTTTAAGATTTTATTTATTTATTTCACAGAGAGGTTACAAGTAGGCAGAGAGGTAGGCAGAGGGAGAGAAGGAAGCAGGCTCCCTGCTGAGCAAAGAGCCCGATGCAGGCCTCGATCCCAGGACCCTGAGATCATGACCTGAGCCGAAGGCAGAGGCTTTAACCCACTGAGCCACCCAGGCGCCCTGGAGAAACAATTCTTAAAGGACTTACACACACAGATAAACATTGGCCCAGGGCCCAAGACACAGGAAGCTGACTGAGAAACATGCAGACTTTATGTAAAAGCACCCGGTTTTCTGACCTTAAAGCATCACCTGGAGGGCCAGGAAACCAATTTAACACAGTTAAGAGTCTGCTGAAATACTCTCCAAAGATAGAGACTTGTAGACATGTCTGTGCTCCAGTTTTTATGCGTGGTGCTTTGGATTTTGTAGCTACCACCCCCAGTGATGCCTCCTGACTGCTGCCTCTAGTGACCACCAGGGTTTGCATTTATGGGCCACACAGAGCTGTAACAAATGGAAAGATAGTTCTTGCTCAGCTGTCAACCCCAGGCACTTCACAGAGACAACAGACAACATATCCACAGCGTTCCTTTGAAAGAGGCCGATATGATTGACTTGCAGCATCAGACTGACAAGCAGGCCTACATCTACTGAGGTATTCTCCAAAGACAGAGCCTGGTGTCTCTCTCTCTGCCTTACTCTAGGCTGCCAGTATCTAGGCAAAATGCATATTAACTTATCTTCATTGCTGTGGTCTGAGAGGCAGGCTTTTAATTAAACACACATCTAGGGGCTGACTACAGTCCTGTCTAGAGACTCGGGAGGTTGGCACACACCATCTCTATTTTCTTCCTCTGCCCTGCCCCGGGTTTCAAAGAAAGGAAATTGTGTGCAAGGCTGGCACCCTGGTTTTGTGTCTGCTACCAGGAGAACATATCACTTAATAGCCCTGCTCTGATGCCCAGTAGTACTTGTGTTTGTGAGTTCAATGGGATGGTAGCAAAGAATAAAACAGTTCTTTCTGGGTATCATAGCAGGGCTCAGAGCAGAAGGTGGACAAAAAAGCCCATCTTCCAGTCTTCCTCTAAAGCAGGTGTATTTGCATACCTTAAGTGCTGCTGCCTGAGGGTCTGGCTTCTGATCAGCCTGAATGTAGGTGCCAATTGCAATCTCTCCTTTTGGGACACTGACATGTCTTGGCAAATCTTTAATTACAGAAAGGCACTAAATGGAAAATAAAAAGTTTTAATAAATAACCAGGAGCCAGGCCAGGGTTAAACAATAAGGACCATCTCTCATACAAAGCTATTCCTTCAAAAATACAGGCCAATATCCCTGATGAATACAGATGCAAACCCCCTCAACAAAATAATAACAAGCTAATTTCAACAATATATTAAAAGAATCATGCACTATGATCAAATAGGATTTATTCCAAAGATGCAAGAATGGTCCAACATCCTCACATGAATCAATGAGACACACCACAATAACAAAATAAAAGATAAAAATCATATGATCATCTCAATAGATCCAGAAAAAGCATCTGACAAAATTCAACATATAAACCCTAAAGTCTTACCAAAAAACCTCTTAGAACGAAGAAACAAATTCAGTAAAGTTGAAAGATACAAAATCAGTATTCAAAAATCTACTGCATTTCTATTCACCAATAATGAACAATCTGGAAGACAAATTAAGAAAGCATCCCACTTAAAACTGCATCAAAAAGAATAAAATATCTAGGAATAAATTTAACCAAATAGATCAGAGACCTGTATGCTGAAAACTGTAAGACAATGGTGAAAGAAACTGAAGAAGATACACATAAAGGAGAAGGGTAATTCATGTTCAAGGATTAGAAAATTAATATTGTCTCAATATCCATACTACCCAAAGCAATTTACAGATTTACTGCAATGCCTGTAAAAATTCCAATAGAATTTTTTACAGAATATAAAAAGTTTCCAAATCTGTATGTAATCACAAGAGACCCAGAATGCACAACACAATATTGAAGAAAAAGAACAAACTGGTGGCATCATATTCACTGATTTTAAACTATACTACAAAGATCTAGTATTCAGAACAGTATGGTACTGGCACCAAAAACAGACAAATGGTTCAATGAAATGAAATAGATTAGAAATAAATCCATGCATATATGGCCAATTAATCCATGACAAGGGAAGGAAAATTACACAATGAGGAAAAGACAGACTCTTTAATAAATGATGCTGGGAAAAATGGACAGCCACATGCAAAAGAATGAAACTGGATCACTATTTTACACCATATAGAAAAATAAATCCAAAGTGAATTAAATATTGAAATATAAGACCTGAAACCATAAAACCCCTAAAAGAAAATATAGGCAGTAAACTCTGACACTGGTGTTAGCAAAATATATATATTTGACCAGTCTCTTCTGGCAAGGGCATCAAAGGAAAAATAAACAAATGGGATTACATCAAACTAAAAACCTAATGCACAGTGAAGAAAACCAACAAAATAAACAAGAAACCTACTTAATGGGAAAAATGTTTGCAAATCCTCTATTTGATAAGGGGTTACTATGCAAAATATATAAAGAACACACTGACTATTTATCAAAAAAGCAAAGAATTTGATTTAAAATGGCAGAGGACTTAAACAGATATTTTTCCTAAAAGGACATGCAGATGGCTGATAGAAATGTGAAAAGATGCTTAATATCACTAACCACAAAGGAAATGCAAGTCAAAACCACAATGAATTATCACTTCACACCAGTCAGATTTGCTATTATCAAAAAGACAAAATAGAAGTGCTGGTAAGGATATGGAGAAAAGAGAACCCTTCTACATTGTTGGTGGGAATGGGATTCGGTGCAGCCATTAAAGAAAACAGTAGAGAGATTCCTCAAAAAAATAAAAATAGAATTATCATGTGACCTGACAATTCCACTTCTAGGTATTTAGTTTATGAAAAAAAAAAAAGACAATTCCAAGTGATGTATGCACCCCTATGTTCATTGGCTATTTACAACAGCAAGACATGGATGGAAGCAACCTAAGTGTTCATCAGTACATGAATGGATAAAGAAGATGTAGTATATATATATATATATATACAAATATATATACACCCCTATGTTCATTGGCTATTTACAACAGCAAGACATGGGTGGAAGCAACCTAAGTGTTCATCAGTACATGAATGGATAAAGAAGATGTAGTATATATAATATCCTATTGTATATATATACAATAGGATATTACTCAACCATAAAATTGAATGAAATATGGCCATTTATGACGTGGATGGAGCCAGAGGATATTATGCTAAGTGAAATAAGTCACACAGGAAAAGACAAATACTATATGAGACTCCTTATATGTGGAATCTAAAAACAAAGTAATTGAACAAAAAAACCCCAAACAAACAGAAACAGACTTTAGACAGAGGAAACAAATTCTTGGTTAACAGAGTGGGAAGAGGTTTAGCAGACCTGTGAAATGGGTGAAGAAGTACAAACTTCCAATTCTACAGTAAATAAGTCACGGGGAATTAATGTATAGTACAGAAAACATATTCAACAACATTTTAACTTTGTATGCTGACAGGTGGAAACTAGACTTATCATGGGGATCATTTTATAATGTATAAAAATACTGAATCACTATTTTGTACACCTGAAACAAATACATTATTGTATGTCAATTATACTTCAATTACAAAAATAACTGAACTTATATCCAATTAAAAAATAAAGTCAAGAATATAAAAATGGAAAATAATGGTAATAAAATTAATAATAGTAATAAATATGGGAAGGATATTTTTCAAGTTGGTGAGATACTTGTTTTGTTCTTCTGTCTTGTTTTTTTTTTTTTTTTTCTTAATATCAGACCTATAAATCCTGTGTGAAGTCAGTACTATGAAGGTAACAGGGTGGTTACGAGGGACTGATGGACTCCATAGCAAACCTCAGAGGTGCTAGAATTGGACGTATCTGAGCTTGAATAAATTACATAATCAAATTCTCAGTTTCTTCATCTGTAAAGTGGGAGCAATAATCATATTTACTGCTTGTGGTTGTTGTAAAAGCTAATGGGATAATGTGTGGAGTGCTGAAAAAACACCGTTGGGCACAGAGAAGAGGCACTGCTGCTTATTTTTGCTATCAACTGTCATTGTTGTTGAGGTATAGAAAGTAAAAGCCAACAGTTTTTCTTTACATGTTCTAAAATAAAAAGCAATCTGCAAACAATAACAACAATAGCAGCAGCAGTAATACTCAAAATGGATTAAAGACTTAAATATAGGGGCGCCTGGGTGGCTCAGCTGGTTAAGCGACTGCCTTCGGCTCCGGTCATGATCCCAGAGACCCAGGATCTAGTCCCACATCAGGCTCCCTGCTCGGCGGGAAGCCTGCTTCTCCCTCTCTCACTCCCCCTGCTTGTGTTCCCTCTCTAGCTATATTTCTCTCTGTCAAATAAATAAATAAAATCTTAAAAAAAAAAAGACTTGAATATAAAACTGAAACTATAAAACTCCTAGGAAAAAAACAGATGGTAAGCTCCTTGACATAGGTCTTGGCAATGATATTTTGGAATTAACTCCAAAAGTGAAAGTACAAAAGCAAAAATAAATGAATGGGACTACATCAAACTTGAAAGCTTCTGTACAGGAAAGAAAACCATCACATAATAAAAAGACAACCTATGAAAGAGAGAGAATATTTGAAAAATCAGTATCTAAGTGGTTAAGATAAAAAATGCATTAATAACCCATACAACTCAATAGCAACAAAACAAAACAAAACCAAGAGGGCAGAGGATTTGAATGGATTTTTTTCCAAAAGACATACAGATTGCCAATAGGCACATGAAAAGATGCTCTATAGCACTGATCATCAAGGAATTACAAAACACAATGAGGTATCACCTCACACTTATCAGAAGTTTTATTACTAAAAAGAGAAAAAATAACATGGAGTGGTGAGGACATGAAAAAAAGAGAAACTTTGTGCATTGTGGGTGGTAATGTAAATTGGTTCAACCACTATGGAAATACAAGGGTTTCTAAAACAATAGAAATAAAATAAAATGATTAATAATAAATGAAAATAATTAAAGTTAGAACAAGCATCAATGAAAATGAAGCAGCAAATCCAAAGAGAATAATCACCAAAACAAAAAATGTTGGGATCAGGGGTGCCTGGGTGGTTCAGTGGGTTAAGTGTCTGCCTTCAGCTCAGGTCATGATCCCACGGTCCTAGGTTGGTGCCCTGCAACAGGCTCCCTGCTCAGCGGGAAACCTACTTCTCCCTCTCCCACTCCTTCTGCTTATGTTCCTTCTCTCCCTATCTCTCTGTCAAGTAAATAAATAAAATATTTTTAAAAAAAGCATTGGGGTCAACCTAGAATATGAAATCAGCCATCATCTCTCTTGCTAAAATGTAACAAGAGGCTGCTAGGGGCAAAGAAAGTTTCAGAGAAGGGAGAGCAGGCCTTTGGAATGCCAAGGCCTGCGTGACCACTCTGTCCTAGGAACGCTTCCGGAGAATTGCCTTCCCAAAGCTTTCTTGGCCCAAACAGCTGCTCTGTGATCTAGGAGATATATTCATTGTCCCTTAGGCTATGCTTAGCAGAACTCACAGAACACACACATTAGCATATTTTAACTTTCCCACAAACAGATCCTCCTAGTTCCTGTACGACCCCTGGACACACATCACATGCTTGAGATACGGTGATAAGGATTTGTGTTTACCCTGAAGGACCAATAAAAGGAGCAAAGAAGAACAAATGGTCTTCATCTCTGAGGGTTGACCCCCTTGCCGTCTCCTCTCTTTCACAGCAGAGTTTTGAGTTACCTTTCATCCTTGGTAAAAAAAAAAAAAAAAAAAATCTGATTATCTTTGCAAAAATCTCCAAGCTAGGAGAATAAGGGAGGATGCAAATTATTAAAATCAGAAATGAAAGAGGGAATATCACTACAGATCCAACTGACATTAAAATGATAAAGCAATATCATGAACAAGTCTATGCCTACATATTTTTAAACTAGGCAAAATGACCTAATTTTTTGACAGATGCCATTTCAAAACTCACAGAAGAGACAATTGGATAGGCCTATAGCTATTAGAAAAATTGAAATGATAATCAATTTTCCAAAATACGCAACACCAGGCCCTGATAGATTCATTTAGTGAATTGTACCAAACATTTAAAGAAGAAATGGTATCAATTTTCTATAATCTTTTTCAGAGGATAAAAGCATAGGGGACATTTATTAACTTATTTTATGATATCAGCATTACCCTAATAAAAAAATCAAACAGAGGCATTACAGTAAAGGAAAACTACAGCACACGATATCTCATGAACACATTTAAATATTCTCAAAGAATATCAGAAAATCAAATCCAACAATGTATGAATGGAATTATATGCTATAACCAAGTGTGATTTATGCCATGCATACAGGGCTTATTCAGTATTTGCGAATCAATTTATGTAGTCCATCATGTTAGTGGGCTAATAAAAGAAAAATCTATAATTATATCAATATATGCAGAAAAAATTGCAAATATAAACACCCAAATGTTATAAAACTCTCAGAAGATAAGGAATAGATGAAAATATCCTCAATTTTGGAAAGAATATCTACTAAATATTTATATCTGATATCATACCTGAGGAACCTGAAGCATTCCTCCAAAGATCAGGATCAAGGACCCTTCTCACCACTGCTTTTCAACATAATACTAGAAGTCTTGACTAAGGCAGTGAGATCAGAAAATAAAACAAAAGTTATACAGACTGGGAAGGAAAGAACAAAACTGTCTTTGTTCACAGATGACATGATCTCTATGGAGAAATTTGAAACAATCAGCAAAAACTTCTGTAATTAATAATTATAGTAATGTTGGAGAAGACATTATTATACAAAATTCATTAGCTTTCCTATATATCAATATGTACAAGTGAAATTTGAAATTAAAAACACATTTACATTTATATCTTACATTTACATCAGCATGCCAAAATAGTAAATACTTAGGTATAAATCTAACAAAATATGTACAAGATCTGTAATGAGGAAAAGTATAAAATTCTGGTGAAATATGAAAATATAAGAAAGAACTAAGTAAACAGAGAAACATTAAATGTTCATAGATAGGCAGACTCAACATTGTCAAGATGTCAGTTCTCCATAACTTAATATATAGGTTCAAATTGATCTCAGTCAAAATTCCAGCAAATTATTTTGTGGATATGGAAAAACTAATTGTAAAATTTATATGGATACACAAAAGAGTCAGAATAACTAGCCAATCACTCAAGGAGAAGAATAAATTCAGAGGACAAATATTACCTAATTTCAAGACTTATGATAAACCTAGAATAATCAATACAGTGTGGTACTGGTGAAATAACATACAAATAGATCAATGGAATAGAACAGAGAACCCAGAAATAGACTCACATAAATATAACTAACTGATCTCTGACAAAGGAGCAAAGACAATGAAATGGAGCAAAGATAATCTTTCAGCAAATGGTGCTAGGGCAGCTGGACAGCCACATCAAAAAACCAAAAATGAATATAGACACAGTCTTTACATCCTTCAAGAAAATTAACTCAAAATGGATTAAAAATCTAAATACAAAATGCAAAACTATGAAATTACTAGAAAACAATAGAGGAAAACTTGAAATATCTTAAATATGGCAGACTTTATTTTTTTAATTTTAATTTTATTATTATTATGTATTATTATTAGGTAAAGACATCTTTAAAAAATATTTTTTATTTATTTTATAGAGCAAGAGAGAGTGCGGGAGGGGCAGAAGGAGAGAATCTCAAGCAGACTCTCTGCTGAGTGCAGAGCCTAATATAGGGCTCAGCTCTAGGATCAAAAGATCATAACCTGAGCTAAAATCAGGAGTTGACTGCTTAGCCAACTGAGGCACCTAGGCACCCCTGGAAAAGACTTGTTAACTACAATACCAAAGTCCTGATCCATGAAAGAACCAGCTGATTAGCTGGACTTCATGGAAATTTAAAAATTATCTTCTATAAAAGGCGATAAGAGAATAAGAAGACAAATGAAAGACCAGAGGAAGTATTTGCAAAAGATACATTAGGTAAACAACTGCTATCCAAAATATATAAAGAACTTTTAAAACTCAACAATAAGGGGCAAAAGACTTCAACAGACATATCACCAAACAAGACATACAGATGGAAAATTAGCATATGAAAAGATGTTCAACATCTTATCTCATTAAGAAATTATAAAATAGGGATGCCTGGGTGGCTCAGTTAAGCATCTGCCTTCTGTTCAGGTCATGATCCCAGGGTCCTGGGATCATGTTCCCCACTGGGTTCCTTCCTTAGTGGGAAGCCTGCTTCTGCCTCCACCTGCCACTCCCATTGTTTGTGCGCTCTGACAAATAAATAAAAGCTTAAAAAAATTATAAAATAAAACTAACAATGAGGGCTGCCTGGGTAGCTCAGGCTTAGGTACCTGACTCCTGATTTCAGTTCAGGTCATGATCTCAGGGTCATGAGACTGAGCTCCATGTTGGGTGTGGAACCTCCTTGGGTTTCTCTCTCTCCCTGTCCTTCCGCATGTCCTTGACTCACTCTCTCAAGTAAGTAAGTAAATAAATAAATGCATATATTTTAAAAAACCTAACAATGAAATATAATTGCTCACTTGCTAGAATATGCAAAATAGAATAAAGATAAAACCAACTGCTGGCAAGGATGTGGAGTAATGTAACTCTCATTTGTTGTTAGTGGAAACACAAAATGGTATAGCCGCATTGGAATATGCTTTGGCAGTTTCTTATAGAACTAAACATAATTTCACAAGACCTAACAATCATGCTCTTAGTAATCTAATGAAATAAGATGAAAATTTATGTCCCCATGAGAACTTACACATGGATGTTTATGGCAGATTTTTTTTTTTCGTAATTTCTCCAAACCTGAAGTGACAAGATGTCCTTTAATCTGTGAATGGGTAAATAAGCTTTGGTGTATCCACAAAATAGAATTTACTGACAAAAGAAATGAGCTATCAAACCATGAAAAGACATGAAGAAAATTGCACATTTGCTTACTCAAAGAAGCCAATCAGAAAAGGCTCCCTACTACACGATTCCATTTATATGATGTTTTGGAAAAAGTAAAACTGTGGCAACAGTAAAAAGATTAGTGGCTGCCCAGGCAAGAAAGAAGAGCACTGTGAATAGGCAGAACACAGACTTTCAGGGATGTATGATACTGCAACAGTGGTAGATAAATGTTATTATACATTTGTCAAAACCCACAGAATGTACAATATCAAGAGTGAACCTTCAGAAAAACAGTGGATGTAGAGTGATAATGTTGTCAGTATAGGCTCATCAGTTGAAGCAAATGTATCATTGTGGGGAGGGATGCCAATAGGAGGGAAGTTTATGGGTGGGGACAGAGATATATGGAACTCTACTTTCTGCTGAATTTTGCTTTGAATCTAAAATTCTTCAAATAAAATAAAGTTTATTAGTTAAAAAAAAGAACCAGGTGAGAGACACATTTAAAGATCAGGAATATTTAAATGAATGTACAAATAGAGCAAAGCTGTTCCACAGGGAAGGGAAACTAACTGAATCCCTATTGGATAGAAGGGAATTTGCCATTCTTATTGTTATAGATAAGAGTTATTTTGTACTGTAATCAGTTATCTATAATTTAGAGTTCTAACTAGCTTACATATAATCAGAATGAGATGACCCCGAAAGACATCCTCTAGAATTTAAAAAACGCACTGAAACATAAATATTATTTTACTCTAAGACCTTGCTTCTTTTTGTAGTTTAAATAGAATTAATTCCAGGAGGGAAAAGCAGTAGCTCATGTTGATTCATCTCTTCCTGAGAGTCAGAAGTAGAGGTGAGCACAATCTGCTTCAGTAACTTCTGCAAATTTATCAACATTTCTCTTCTACTCTTGGTACCCTTTCTTATTTTCTGGCAATATTATGGAATATTTTTCTTTGACAAATGCAAAAACAATAGCAAAGATTTCTATTCTTCTAAGGGTTTAGGAATCCATGCTTGGTAAGCCACTTTTAAAATAATCAATTAACCAAATTTTATTTTTACCCTCCCCCCTTTAAAAATGGAACATTAATATAAGTACCATTTTGGGGGCACCTGGGTGGCTCAGTCAGTTAAGCATCTGTCTTAGGCTCAGGTCAGGATCACAGCCCTGCTTCCAAGGCTCCCAGCTCAGTGGGGAGTCTACTTTCCCCTTTTTCTTTGCCCCTCCCCTACACCCTTGCTCTCCTTTGTGTGCATATTCTCTCTCTCAAATAAATAAATTAAATCTTAAGAAAAATTAAAAGTAAATACATTTTGACATTATCTGATAACTTTGGATTTCTGCATTTTAAAATAATCTATGCTAGAGCACAATGTAAATACTTGCATATTTTACTTTAAATTTACATTGATAACAGATAGATACTCTCTTAGAACTGAAAATATTTTATGTAAATAAGAATGGATAGATATTCTGAATGCTGTAAATTCTCAGATTTATTATCAACCTGATATATTACATATTGAATAGGCATCATTCGATGATCCAGCATTTGGTTGGTTTATTTAATATCTTTCATAGTTATAGTTTTGAAATACATATTAAATACATATGATATATATGCCATGAATGTTAATATTCTTCACTGGCTTGTACTTTTCGTTTTAGTCACTTAATGTAAATGTATTCTCTTTATCAAGTATGCAAGTAAAATCAGAATTTACATTTATGAAAAGAACTCTTATGTATATAAAAATAGTGAAAGTCACATTAGATTTTTAAAAGGGAGAATAAGTATCACACAAACACCATGCATATTGATCACTGTTAACAGTCTATTTTCTTGGAGCACAATAATCATTCTAGAATATTCCTTTGTCTGTTAAGTCCTGGTAAATTACTATTTTATTTTCTTTCTGCAACTATCCCTATTCCTCAAACCCAGTACTCCAAAATATGAGAATGATACAGGATCACATCATTGAATTTGTTTTTATAATGCTTATCGCTAAAGCTAGATGAAAAAACAAAATCTTTAAACAAGAAAAACATAGAATATAAGCAATGTTCAGAAAGCCCAATCCAAAGATAGTGCTGACTTGATTTTTTCTTATTTAAATGCAAATACTTTATCTTGCTGAAACATTCACTTTCCATTTCAGAGGCAATTACTGACTGTGCACAGCTGTGCCCCACCCCTCAATTGTCAATAATGTACTATTTCAACCATAGGAAAAAATTATCCTTTAACTGTTGTAACCAGACTATTTTTGGATGCATTAGAATCATCCTCTTCCATGTCACAGGCTTCACTGCATTCCAATTCCAATTGGTTTTGTGACTGCTACGGTCAATTCTACTCAGGGTACCTGACCATAGATAAGGTTTCCAAGGCAAAGATTTCAGCTATGAATATTCTCTGTCCATTTCAAATTTTCCCCTCCACCTCTCCTAAACCTGAGCTGTTCTACCATCCATCTTTAGGCTTTGACAGTGCCTTCATTAATGTTTTCAGGAAATATTGTGCTCTAAGAAGCATACATAGTATTTATTTAGTATAAAACTCATTATATGGCTAGTATTCACAAAGGGAGAAGACTTAAATATAGTAGGACTATGAATTTTTTGAGACAAGTGCTCATGATACAGCTTTTATATATGGTTTACTAGTACAGCCTTCTCAAGCACCAAATGAGTCCCAGTTTCATTAGATAAGTAAAGGATGAAATAAGCCAAGGGACTTACAGAGTCTTCTCTAAGCTGAATTGCCAGAGAGGATGGAAATGTAGAAGAGACTAAAATAGTTTATCTTAAAACTTAAAAAAATTAACACTGGATTTTTTAAAATTTTAATTAAACACTATGTGTGGAAATGATAACTCTATTTGTTATACAAAGAATACATTTTTAGAAAAAAAATAAAGGCTTCTTGAAAGGCAATCTTGAGTTAAAGTTGATAACAAATACCAGATTGAAACACATTTTACATACTATAAGGAATTGTGACTATCTTATTTTATCCTCACAAATTTTCACAGGGACAAGATAGCGGTATCCTGATGTGGTTCTCAGAGTGAGATGGTTTGGGTTTGACTCCTCACTCTACAATCTCCCAGCTGGGTGACCTTGCAACTGTCTTTGGTAATTCATCAAAAGGAGGCATTTAATACTAAAAGAGGGAATGTATATAAAGGATTTGGTCCACTGTAGATATTTTATACATTCACTATTATTATCATTATAAAAGTTAGAAAATATAAAACTATTAAGTTTTAATAACATACTCACCTTGATAAAGCTAATATATGGTTTACTGGGCCTTAATCCTGGGTGACTGTAATTTAGTTCACAGTGGGTCTGAAGACAGAATCTTTACATTTACTTTTGTGCCCCATGTAGTGACCACATGCTAGGGGAAACATTACTAAATTTGTTTGTTTCCATTGACATATTTAAAATCAGGGTAGTAATAATATTTCAAAGATTATCCTAAAATATAAATGACTTAGTGTACATAAAATAGCATTTAGCACACTAGCATTTAGAAATCACTCTATTTATGGATAATATGATCATTATACCATTCAATTTCTTGGATATTTTTGCAAAGCCAAAGTATTTTCTATTTTCTCAATAATTCAAATCTTTTGGTATAAATTTTGTTCACCTAGATTTGTGTTACCTAACTTATTTCTACTTTCAGATATGTCGTTTGTTTTTTAACAATCTCTAATGTGACCTATGTTGACTGGATGCTAAAGCAGTCCCAAAACTGTAATAATGACATCTTGCATGATGTGGGAAAGATGTTAGGGTTCAAAACCCACAGCTAAGAGAGAATTCTTGAGATGTCTTTGGTGCAAAAAGGTGATTTTATTAAAGCACGGGTCAGGACCCATGGGCAAAAAAAGCTGCATCAGGGTCATGAGGAGTGGCCCACTATATTATTTCAAGTTGGGGTGGGGGGTTAGGGACAGCAGAGGTCTCTAAGGAGGGGTAGCTATTGTTGGGAAAACATCATCTATTATCATGTAATAAAACCTTAGTCATGAGACTCTTCAGATGTATATCGGTGAGCCATATACTTCGGGGATGATTGCCAACTTGTATCTTGGGGGGTAGAGATAAAGGAAGTTTCCAGAGAATTTTTATATGCTAATGTAGTCTCATAGGATCCTGGGAGGGGGGTTGGGCTAGGATTGCCTTTTGCCCTTAGCAAAGTGTTAACATCAAGGCAGTGGTGTTCCTAGAGGATGTTACTCTGCCTGTTTCAAGAACTTATCAGTAGGCTGTAGGGAGTAAGGAAATTTAATAATTTTTCTTCTGCCTTTGTTTCCCACATTACTGAATAGCAGAATTCATCTATATATATCTTATCTTGATTGGTGCATGTTGATTCTTTTAAGTAGAAGCGTGAAAAATAAAAACAAAACCAAGCTTAAGGCTGTACTGACTTCCTCAGACAGATGGTTCATAACATAAACCTTTTGCTGTTCTGTCTGAAATTAATCAGCCCTTTCAATAATACCTTGAACTTCCCATCTTATTAGGGGGAAACATGGCACAGATAGTAATGGCTTTATTCTGAAACCAATTAATGCAACTTAATGCTGCCAGGATTGCATGATTTAAATTAATCCAGGAAGTTCAGCTGACACCTTTGCAACTCTCAAATTATTTGTTTGTTTCTGCATAACTAAGTCAACTGTTAGCCATTGGTATTCAGAGAACTTTCAGAACAAAGTGGGGTCTGACAGAAGAACATATGGTTCCTGACCTTGGAGACCATTCCAGCTATTAAGGAAAAGGGGCCAAACATATTTATTTTTGTTTATTAGACATACAGAAAGAATAAACACTTAATAAGCAATTTCTCACTGAAAAGATGTAAAACTTAAATTTAAGAGACCAGAAGAGAAAGAATACAGAGGGATGAATAGGATAAATAAATGACTGGACTTTTGTAGAAATACTTGAGAGTATAAGCATTCAACATTGATTTAAAAGTACAGAGATGAAAAGAAGGAAGAGAGAAGAAAAATGAAAAAGCAGAAAGGAATGAAGAAAAAAATGCACACACAAAAAGACAAAGTATTAACTTCAGTTTTTCAAACTAAGTATGTTACTGAAAACAAAGTAAAAAAAAAAAAATTCTCTGTGTTTGTGTGCGTTACTTGGAAAATGAACCCAGTCCTTCAGCTCTCCCTGTAGGCACAACCTTTGCAATTTCATTCACTAAGGCATACAGTGTATTTCCCTGGCTCTTTAATTTGGGCTGTTTTTAAGACTTGCCTTGGCAGCAGCAGGTCACAGAAGTGATGGGGTGCCAAACACATACCTTGGCTTTGAGAAGCCTTGTTGCACTTCCTTACTCTGTATCCTCTGCCTGACATTTACATGTCTGCACAAGTCCTGACTAGCCTGCTGGAAGATAATGACACTATGAGAACATCTTCCATATACTAATATAAAATCAACTACTGGAATAGATCTAAGAGAGCTGATCCAATCCTGAAAGCCTCAGGGATGTGAAAAACTCTCACATACTCAATTCATAGTTCATATACCAAAATAACCACAGATGTAAGATCAAAGGCATCCTGGACCAGCTAGGTCTCAATTCACCTGGAGACTAATAATCTAAGTAAATATTAGGGGCTTTAAGCAAGGTTGTTAGGTTATGTGGGGTGTGTGTGTGTGTGTGTGTGTGTGTGTGTGTGTGTGTTTGCGCACGCACATATGTATGTGTATGTATGAAAGAGAATGAATGAATGAATTGAATGAATGAATGAATTGTGAAAGCATATGAATGGAAATACTGGGGAAATGAATAGATACCAGGACAATTTTAGAAGAAATTCAAACCCAGAGATATAATCAACTATGAAAACACAAGTCTACTTTTATTCTGAACAATATTTGTTTATATTACCACTTTGGTTTTGGTTTTACAGTTTCAGTAAGTCATGATAAATTTATTATGGCCCAGGGCCCACTGAAGAAGAATCATATAAGATACTCTTCACCTTAACTGGAAAGCCCAAATATCTACAACCTCAAGGTAAGTATAAGAATTAACTAGACCTAAAAGTGGAGTGCTTCCACACCCACTCCCCAGACTTAAGATACTGCAGAGAAGGACACCTGGGTCTGTCCTCATGTGCCCATGCTTTGCAAGTATGCATAGGCTAGACAAGTTTGGACAGTTTCAGTTGAGAACTTGAGTGACTGGGAACACAGAACTAACAGAAATATCTCTGTAGGAGAGGACATCCACCCTAAGACTTTGGAAATACCTATATATAGTTGACTCTTAAAGATAATGTTTAAACAAATAGTACCAAAAAAAAAAGAGACAAAATGTATAAGAATAGCAAATATAAGAGACAGTATATAGTAATATATACATCAGATACTATAGTCACTATGGACTATATTTAATATATTTAGAGGAACAAATGGCAAAGTTGAAAATAACTGTAATGAACAGGTAAATGTAAAATGTGACATATCAGAGTAAAAAAGGACCAAACTAACCTTCTATAAATAAAAAATAAAAATAAAACACAAAATTTAAATGTCAACACAGTATATTTGTCAGCACACTGGACAAAGTAGGAGGCAGAATAATGAATCAGAAGATAAATCAGAAGACAAATACAGAAGACAAATTAGAAAAGGGAAATACAGAAGAGTATATAAGAAATGCTAAGAGAAAAAAAAATGAAATGCTAAGTGTAAAATGGGAACATGTAACATGTGTTAGATTGGAGACCCACAGGTCTGGGAAACAGGGAGAAAGATGTAAAGGCTATATTTAGCAAAATAATGATAGAAAAGTTTACATTACTAATGAAAAAGATCTGCAAATTATTGGTTACCAGGGAATTCTAATAATGATTAAGAGAAAGAGAAAAAGGGAAAAGAAAAGAAGAGAAATCAGGAAAAAAGGGGGAACAGAGAAGGGAAGGAAGGAGGGAAAATATCCCTGTGTTTTTGAAGCTGGAAAGACATTCAAGAAAATAAAATGTCCTAAAAAAAGTGAAAGAACAAATGCTTTGGAAAAACAAGGTAGCTAAACCAAAAGCATTCTTTGTAATAGCAACCCAAAAAGCTGAAATTTGTGGAATCCTGACTTCTATGAGCTTAAAGAACATAATAGCCAACTTATAATTTCTATACTCTGGAATATATTTTATTTTTTATGAAATTATTATCAAATATTTTATGATGAGAGAAAAATCAACATTATCAAGAAAAAAAAAAAACTCCTTACAGATATTCATTAAACAAAATCTTAAAGGGAAAAAAAAATTCAGTACTCAACAGAAAGCCCAAAATAACAAAAATTATAAAAATGCTAACTGTGAAAAAATATTCTATATAAAATGGTAATAATCATATATAATATTTTTAAAATCAAGAGTAGATTAACATGTCAGACAATAAAGTACTGGTCAAAAGTGAATTAACTGGAAATGAAATGCTATTAAGTACTTTTAAGATAGATAGACAAAAGATTTAACTTTAAAGTTTGATAAAGTAAGAAAAAATGGTATCATTTTTATGTAAACACTAAGAGACAGAATTAGAATTTATAGTTTAAAATTAGAAAGTAAGAAAAAATGATTAAAAAATACCCATAAATTAAAAAAAATGATAAAGGAACAGGATCAGTACAACAGATAGAACAAGATTTCAGATTTAAACTCTTAACATGTAAGTACTTACATCAAATGAAAAAAAGGGTTATGTGCTTCTGTTAAATATTAACAAATTGGAGGAAAGAAGTTCAATTATATGCTGTTTATGAGATACAGCAAAAACAAAGCAAAAGAGTTGAAATAAAAGGATGGAAAATATATAATATAAAAATATCAAAGCAACTGGTGTACTTCTATTAATATTGACAAGTTAGATTTTCAGAAGCATTTGTAGAAACTGACCATATACTGGACCATAAATAGGTGAAATTTATTTATCTATTTATCTATCTATCTATCTATCTATCTATTTATTTATTTATTTATTTTTAAAGATTTTATTTATTTGTTTGACAGAGAGAGAGATCACAGATAAGTAGAGAGACAGGCAGGGGAAAAGGAGGAAGCAGGCTCCCTGCTGAGCAGAGA
The DNA here is from genome assembly GCA_004023965.1 of Spilogale gracilis. NCBI lineage: Eukaryota > Metazoa > Chordata > Mammalia > Carnivora > Mephitidae > Spilogale > Spilogale gracilis. The sequence continues at coordinate 70,264 of PITA01000996.1, forward strand.
ACCCAATGTGGGGCTCAATCCCAGGACTCTGAAATCATTGACCTGAGCCAAAGGCAGTGGCTCTACCCACTGAGCCACACAGGTGCCCCAATAAGTGAAATTTATCCAGGGGAAAGAACAAATTCTTCATCTCTTCCATTTACGTTTATTTAAACACAGAAACTTTCAAAACAAAATTTCCTCTGAAATGCATGTGAAAGAACGTGCTAATATTGTTCTTTCACTAAAGGAACTATTCACTAGATCAGCTTTGTAGAGCCTTTTCTTTGTTACAATGTTTTATTTTAATTTTCCCTTTCTATTCAAGTACTATTTGCATATCTGTCACAGTGTGTGGTATCATTCTGAAGCAGAAATGTGAAGACAGCTGAAAGTAATCACTGATAAAGAAAGATGCTGTCACAGAAAGTTTCAGTTTTGTGTCAATTTACAAAAATTACCCATTAAACCAGGCTGACATGAGTTTGAATCATAGCTCTAGTGCTTGCTAATCTCCATCATGTGGACAAGTCTCTATTCTCTCAGTCAAGTGTTACCTTGGGTAAGATCTTCATAATGGTATCTCCTTTCCTCTCCCTCACACTGTGAGGGTTAGGTCAATAAATGCCTCAAATAGTCCTTTGCCCAGATTGTATTATGTCCGCTGATACTTGTTGGTTGCTGTCAGCTATTACTATCATAATACATGCCCACATCTTAAACACAACATTTAGCTTATATTTAGTATAAAATCTAATACATTTAATTAAATTATAAATTTGGTGTCAACTTGAAATTTGGGAGAAGAAAGTATATTTAAGTAAATTTTCAAAAGTGGAAGTTCACGATGGAAAACTGACTCTCAAAGGCAGTGTCAAGGTCTTTCCATCTCTTGGGTCCTTGAAAATACTCTTTTCAAGGCATCCTAGTCAATGCAGCATGATGTGATTTTAAGTTGTCAAGGAGATGGTAAAATGACCTAACTGACCTTTCCATCTTTAAAACCTCTATGACTTTCAGTTATAGGAAGCTTTTTCTTTTCTTCTTCTTCTTTTTTTTTTTTTCCTTTTCCATTTGCATTTATCAGATTTCTGTGAGAATTGACAGCTTTAAATTCCATAGCTTATCTTTTTAAATCATGGGTATATTACCCTCTTTAAATATCAATTACTTTTAATATTTTTTTTCTGTAGAGAGGCATTGGTTTGCTATTCACTTCCCAAACAAATTAAAAACCCAAGAAGGAAAAGAAGCGGCTTATCATTAAAAATACATCTCCACATTGCTTTGTTTTCATAGTTTATCTGTAGGCTCAGTTACACATCTAGCTTCCTCCAATTTTAGGGGAGAGCATTCTGTGTGATCCTTTTTTTACAGATATTTACCACCATCCTATTCAACTACACTTAAGCTTTGTAAGTTCCTCATGGAATCATGGAATCAGGATTTAGATTAATACAGTTACAATAACTCCTGGATGCCCAAGGCTCACCGTCTATAAAAACATCTTGATACAGACACAATCCACAAAGGAATGTATAAAATGCCAACTAGATTAGCATTTTCTGAGGTCTCAAACACATCAGAAAACATATTTTCTAGACATTTTACTCCTAGTCCTCTAACAATATTATGTAGTAGTTATTTCTATTACTATTTTTTTTTAAAGATTTTATTTATTTGACAGAGAGAAACACAGCCAGAGAGGGAACACCAGCAGGGGGAGTGAGAGAGGGAGAAGCAGGCTTCCCGCCGAGCAGGGAGCCTGACGTGGGGCTCGATCCCGGGTCTCCGGGGTCATGACCTGAGCCAAAGGCAGTCGCTTAACCAGCTGAGCCACCCAGGTGCCCCTCTATTACTATTTTAAACATGAGTAAATACGAAGAGGCTGGAGTCGAAATCTTAGTGGTTATCATGCACTCAGAGTTGAGGGAATGTTATTTTGATATAATTTGAGCATGAACAAGTAATTTCTCCATCTCCACTAACTCTGTGGAGTAGTTGTTACCAGTTTTATTTAAGTTCTATATTCCTTTCATGGTGCCTGCAACAGCTTTCCAATGGAATAAGACTTATGTATAGGTTTTAGAGAAGAATTCAATGCATTCTTTCTACTTTGCAGATAAGTTGGATCACTTTGGTACCACAACACACTCAGGCTCTATACTTTAAGAAAAAGGAAAAATCCATGTGATTTTAAGTAATAATACATAGTTAAATATTCAAATGTGTTAAGTAGTATAAATATGGCTACATTCCCAGGTATAACCCCATGGAAATCATGTAAACACAGGATTTAAACTTAATAATCTAGTAGCATAATACTAAATATACATATATATATTTGCACACATATATGCACATGTATATTATAATACTAGATAGGTAGATACTATGTATAGGTAGATAGAATCTATAGTTCAGACAGTATCTATGCCTATACATAATTAATTTATCTATTTAGTATTACACAATACCACAGCCTAAATCTGACTATGGACAATCACATTTTCTTAGAAAAGTCCTCACAGTTTCCTCTCTACTTAGATTCTTACCCTTATAAATAACTTTTGTAAAATTATTCTTTAAGCCTTCAGAAAAGATGCTTCCTTGAAAAACCACATTTGTAAGGTAAGATTTTTTAAGTTACTTTTAAGAATTTGTATTTTTAAGGATTTTATCATTATTAACTAGTTATTTTGTTAAATGCTCCTATGAAAGAAAAAATTATCAAGGTCCTGGCATTAAACAATGAAAGAAAAAAATCAAGTGAATTATCCATATTTCTCACACTAATTCATTTTCTTAAATCATTCAAAACTAACTACTACTATACAGAATACTGTTAGTTCATAAATTCATTCATGTAATTTTAACAGTGTTTGAAGAATCACGGTGTATGTAAATTCATTTTATTTTGACCTCCCTCAGTTTGTTTCTGTGTCCAAAGTCTCTCTTGTTTTGATCTTCCTAACCCAAAACTTTCCATAAAATCAATTTTATACACATGCCCAAGTAGGAACCAATTTAGATTTAGTCTACTAGGTTTATAAATTTACATCACTTCAGAGATGCTCTTTTAGAAAACTAATACAAATTGGGCGCCTGGGTGGCTCAGTTGGTTAAGCAACTGCCTTTGGCCCAGGTCATGATCCTGGAGACCCAGGATCGAGCCCCAAATCGGGCTCCCTGCTCGGCAGGAAGCCTACTTCTCCCTCTTAGTCCCCCTGCTTGTGTTCCCTCTCTAGTTCTGTTTCTCTCTGTCAAATAATAAAGTCTTAAAAAAAAAAAAGAAAAAAAGAAAAGAGAACTAATACAAAATTAGACCAAAAAGTTAATATTTATTTGCCAGTAAAATATCAATAACAAATTACAAGTTATAAAAATGTTGTCAAACACCACAGTATCTCAAGACCAAAAGATAAAATAACCACATAGGGGTACCTGGGTGGCTCAGAGGGTTAAGCCTCTGCCTTCAGCTCAGGTCATGATCTCAGGGTCCTGGGATTGAGTCCCACATCAGGTGCTTTGCTCAGCAGGGAGCTTGCTTCCCCCTCTTTCTCTGTCTGCCCCTCTGCCTATTTGTGATCTCTCTCTGTCAAATAAATAAAATCTTAAAAAAAATAACCACATAAATTTTATATTAACTATCTATTTGACAATTATACTCTATTTTCTATATTGATTGAGTGCATGTTCTTTGTTCTTATATGATAATTTTAATATATTATTTTATATAAAAAGAAGAGAAAGATCTTTCTTTTGGCACTATTGATTAAAAACATTTTTTCCTATTTTTGACAGTGTAGAAAAGTTTCAACTTTATAGCATATTAGTAGTAAAATCATATAAATTCTTAGAGTTATAAATTTGGAAATAATAACCAATTTTGTTTTTTATATCAACTGTTATAAAGACACATTCTGTATTAACTAGAGGTCTATGCTCTACAAAAAAAGAACTATAATAAATACTATCATGCATAACATTTGTAGTAGGTTAATTATGTTCCCCAAAAAGATATGTTCAAATCCTAATCCCTAGTACCTGTGAATATGCTCTTATTTGGAAATCAGGCCTTTGCAGATATAATCAAATTAAGATGAGGTTATACTGGGTTGGGGTAGGTCCTAAATTCTGTGCCTACTGTGTTTATGAGAGAAAGGGAGAGATTTGGACCCAAAGACAGAGGAGATAGGCTCAGAGGCAAAGCCATGTGAAAACAGAGATAGCGGTTGGAGTAGTGCATCTACAAGTAAAGGAACACCAGAGCCAAATGAAGCTAGGACACTAGAAAGAGGCAAGAAAGGGTTCTTCCTGAAAGCATGACCCGGCAGAACACCAGAACCAAATGAAGCTAGGACACTACAAAGAGGCAAGAAAGGGCTCTTGCTGAAAGCATGGTCTTGATTTTGGACATCTAGCCTGCAGAACTAAGACCAAATACACTTCTGTTGTTTTTAGCTACCCAGTTCATTCTAATTTTTTATAGCAGCCCTAAGAGACTAACACAAAACGATCAAAGAGGAGAGCTTTAATACCAAGTGTAGTGGTTTTAAAATATGTTTACAAATGCTTTTATATTCTTCCCATTCAACACATGGAGCCTACTTTTTTTTTTCTTCAGTGTGGGCCAGATTTAGTGACTCACTGTTAAAGCTTAGAATAAAGCAAAAGCAGTGTGAGACTTTGGGGACAAATTATAAAAAGCACTGCAACTTCCTCATTGCTTTCTCAGATCACTTGCTGTGGGGTAAACCAGTGGGCTGGGTCATAATGACACTCAGGGAGCCCTGTGGAGAGGCCTGGGGTAATGAGAATCTGAAGCCTCCTGCTAACTAACAGTCATGTGATTAAACCATTTTGGAAGCAGATCCTCCAGCCCCAGTCAGGTCTTGACTGAAGATTCATGACAGACCAGAGCTGGAGTGCAAGACTAAATGGTTCCTGGACCCCAGACCCTCAGAGTCTGTGTAAAATAATAAGTGCTTGTTACTTTATGTTACTAAATTTGGGATGTCATTATGAAATGATAGAACTAATACTCCAAATATGTTCTGCCAAGAAAAGTTTTTGTTTTTACATATTAATAACGTTAATAACATTCTAATATACTTTGACTTTATGAGTCTGAAGATTAGGAGATCATCCACAGACTTATATTTTAAGTTTTTATTTTAATTCTAGTTAGTTAACATGCAGTGTAATATTAGTTTCAGGTGTCAATATACCTGGCACTTTGTTTTTCCTCCATGTCCTTCACGTTTCCAGCCCTTGGTGTTATAGGACACATATACACTCTGGCCAGAACACTCATATCGTGACAGGAAAATTCCTGGAATCCCCTGATACAATGAGATGGCTAACAATCACTTAGGTATGTGCCAGAATGAGTGCAAACTGCATAAATATAACTTTCTAGACTCAATTTAAAAGTATGTCAACTCAATTACCATTTATTTATCTATTTTTAAGGATTTTATTTATTTATTTGACAGAAAGAAACAAAGCCAGAGAAGGAACATAAACAGGAGGAGTGAGAGAAGGAGAAGCAGGCTTCCTATAGAGCAGGGAGCCTGGAGCAGGGCTGGATCTGGGGACTTGGGGATCATGACCTGAGCCAAAGGAAGATACTTAACAACTGAGCCACCCAGGCACCCCTCAATTACCCTTTAGATAAATCTACAAAATACTTGTTGCTCCTCCACTGGTATTCTATAGGAAATAAGGAGAGAGTGATAGGAATAAACGTGGAGTAAGACAGTAGCTCCAACTGGTTATGGTCAAAATATCTCATCATACAAATTAAAACAAACAAACTTGTGACCAGGTAAACAGATTATTAAATGCACTTCTAGAACTGAGAATGAGGACCTTTAAGAGAAGTATCCTAAAGTTTCAGTTTCATTAGCTTCACTATATACTTCTTCTTCCCCCATTTTTTTTTTAAGATTTTTTTTTAAAGATTTTTCTTTCTTTAATTGAAAGAAAGGAAGAGCACAAGCAGGGGAAGAGCAGAAAGAGAGAGAAGCAGGCTCCTGCCTGAGCAGGGAGCCCTATGTGGGGCTTGATCCTAGTATTATGACCTGAGCTGAAGGCAGATGCTTAACGACTGAGCCATCCAGGCAGCCTGACCCAAAATGTTTTAAAAGCTATATATTTACTCTATGTGTGTTATACCCTAAAGTGGCATTATATCCATTAAGTTTCTAAAACTATCGGAGGTCAATATAAGGCTATTGTCATAACTTTGTGAAAATGAAAACACATGACTTAACTAGAATGCCAAATGAATATTAAATGGTATTTTAAATATGTTACAATAGTTCTGATTCTTATAAAAATAACTATCACAGAAATGAGCATGCCAAATATTTAAACTCATTTGCTTTTAATTGTTTTCTGCTGAATGATGAAATGTAGAAAAGAGGAAATGCCATCTGCTAGCTTGTATTTTCAAGAAATGATAAAGAGTTGCCCGATCACCCCCTTTCCATAGTGTTGCCTCAGCATTAAAATGTGCATGACAACAGATTTTCACACTAAGGAAAAAGAGTGTGTAGGATAAAAGAAAGAATTCAGTTCTTTTTTTTTTCTCAGTACAAAGCATATACAAAAGTGTAAACAATAAAGCAAATGGTAATATTTGAGATACACTAAAATATAAAAAATAAGATAAAATAGTTGGCAGTTTCCACTTTACCTTATAAAGTGTTTGGAAGTTGTCACTCTGATTTAAAAAGCAAGAAAAGAAAAGAAAAGAAAAACTGGAAGTAAAATCAGCTTTTCTTAGGTGAACTAAAAGGTCACAGGACAAGCCACCACCCCGAACACTAGAAAGACAGGTAAATACAATCACAACTTACCTGGAGCTGAAGCTACTGGTAGGAACGTTAAAGTGGTAACTGATGAGTTACTGGAGATGGAATGTAAACTAGTTTGATAGGTAAAATATAGTTAGTTAACACGTAGTGTAATATTAGTTTCAGGTGTCAATATACCTGGCACTTTGTTTTTCCTCCATGTCCTTCACGTTTCCAGCCCTTGGTGTTATAGGGGTCTTGGGGGGTGGATCCACACTTTGGTGAATTTTACTTACAAGTGCCCACTAGGTTCTCATGGTAAAGATCAAAGAAAAATCTTTTCATACTTTGGATGGAGGGAGGGGAAAGTAATCATTCTAAAATATGTCTAGGAAGTAGTATCTATTTTGAAATACCCCAGATCATTCTATGGTTAGGGCCTGCCCCTTAGGGAAAATACTTGCTAGAGCCTTGTGTGACAAATAGGTAGAACAGTTAGTTCAAGACCGCCTGTTCTTTCTGTCTCACATAGGGGAGAAAAAAGGAGCTAAGAAATTTGTTTGAAGGTTCACTTCTAGGTACCCTGGCTCATTAAAAACAGAGAGACCTGGTCATACATTTACAGAATGCTTTCTCTCCTCAATGCTTTATCACCACTTCAGCAGGTCTACAATAAAATAATATGAATTGCAAATAAGAGAGCTACAAATTACAGCCCCTATTTAAGAAGAAGTGTTAAGGGAAATCCAAAGTAAAAAGGAGACACAGAAAGAGGAATATTAGAAATTGAAGGCTCTGATGCCTCCAGCTATAGCAAACACTAAGCACAGCCTAACTCTAAGCTAGTTAAAAATAAAACCACACATGAAAAGCCTTTTCACTTCAGTTCCTATTATTGTTATCATGCCCAGTTTTCAACAAAAAATGAAAGGCTTGCTAAAAGGCAGGGAAAAGAAACAACAAACATGGTATCAAGAGACAAAGCAAATATTAATATCATGTTTCAGATTAGAGATTTAAATTAGAATAGAGATTTTGTGATTGTCAGGTAGGAAATTTTAAACTGTAGTTAATATGCTGAAGATGCAGATAAAAAAACATGGGCAACATGCAAGAACAGATGACTAATGGAAGAAATGTAAACTTTAAGAAAGAATGAAAAAGAGATACTAGAAATTAAAAACATAATGGAACTGATGAATGTCTTTGATGGGCTTAACAGAAGACTGGACAAAATGCAGGAAAGAAACCGTGAACTTGAACATATGTCAGTAGAAATATCCCAATCTGAAATGCAAAAAGAGAAAAAAAAATCAGAATGTGCATGAAACACAGAATAATTACAGTGTAACATATTAAGAAATGTAACATAATAAGAAATCCAGAAGTGGAGAACGGAGAAGTAAAATGAAAATAACAACTGAAAGTTTCAAAATTTTTTTAAAAGATTTTATTTATTTATTTGACAGAGAGGGAGATCACAAGTAGGCAGAGAGGCAGGCAGAGAGAGAGGAGGAAGCAGGATCCCACGGAGCAGAGAGCCCAATGCGGGCTTTGATCCTAGGATGCTGAGATCATGACCTGAGCTGAAGGCAGAGGCTTAACCCACTGAGCTACCCAGGTGCCCTCAATTTTTTTTTTTAAGATTTTATTTGTTTATTTGACAGAGAGAAACATAGCTAGAGAGGGAACACAAGCAGGGGGAGTGAGAGAGAGAGAAGCAGGGTCCCTGCTAAGCAGGGAGCCCGAGGTGGGGCTCGATCGTAGGACTCTGAGATTATGACCCGAGCTGAAGGGAGACGCTTAACTACTGAGCCACCCAGGTCCCCCAAAGTTTCAAAGTTTAACAACAGGTGCCAAACCACAGATCCAGGAAACTCAGAGAAAACTAAGCAGGGTAAACATCAACATATCTACACATAGACATATAATACTCAAAATGCAGAAAACAACAAAGAGGATATCTTGAATGAGGTTAGAGAATAAAAAATATCTTAGAAAAGGTAGGAATTAGATAAAGATTTTCTTCAAAAATTCTGCAACAAGAAGAGTGAAGTATTTAAAGTGTTGGAAAAAAAACCCTAGAATTTTGTATGCAGCAAAATTATCTTTCAAAAATGAAGAAATGCAGACTTTGTCAAAATAAATTTAAAAAGTGAGGGATTTTGTTGTCAGTACACTTGACTTGCAAGAAATGTGAACCAAAGCTCCTCAGAGAGAAGGAAAATGATACAAGTCAGGAACTTAGAACCATATAAAGAAAGGAAGAGTGGTAGAGAATGAACATAACAAAGGCAAACCTTTTATTTTTCTAATACTTAGCTGATCTAATAAAAATGTCTAAAATATTAACAGCAACATTTTATTAGATGACTACAGCTCATGGATGAGTGAAATCAATGATAGCAATATTATGAGATGGGGAGGAGGAAGGAATAGGAAACACTGTGTTACAAGGTAGATATATTATCTGTGAAATGCTAGAGTATTAACTTTAGTGAACTTCGATTATGTATAATTGTATACTGCAAACTCTAGGGCAAATATTAGAAATAATTTTGAAGCAGGTATAATAGATATTCTAATAAAAGAATCATATGAAATACTTAATTAAAAGGACCTTTGCTTCTTGAAGAGTAGCAATTTGTAAGGCTTCAGATGGCAACAGTGTGAACTTCTAAGCTTGGTACTATGTAAATGAGATTGTAATTGAGAGAAAGACAGTTTTTACCATGTCCTTAAAATTATTTATAGTTAGGGGTGCCTGGGTAGCTCAGTTGGTTAAGCGACTGCCTTTGGCTCAGGTCATGATCCCGGAGACCCAGGATCGAGCCCTGCATAGCCTGCTTCTCCCTCTCTGACTCCCCCTGCTTCTGTTCCCTCTCCAGCTGTGTTTCTCTGTGTCAAATAAATAAATAAAATCTTTTTAAAAAATTATTTATAGTTATATCCTTTAGAATCATGTCCATTTTTCTAATGTGGTAATGACTCTGGTTTATATATAAATTTTGATTGGGATGGCATTGGGAGTATAGATTGCTCTGGTCAGTGTAGACATTTTAACAATGTTTATTCTTCTGATCCATGAGGATGGAATGCTCTTCCATCTTTTCAGATCTTCTTGAATTTCTTTCATGAGTGTTCTGTAGCTCCTTGAATACAGATCCTTTACCTTTTTGGTTAGGTTTATCCCAAGGTATCTTATAGTTTTTGGTGCCATAGTAAATGGAATTGAGTCTCCAATTTCCCTTTCTATATTTTCAGTGTTAGTGTATAAGAATGCAACTGATTTCTGTACATTGACTTTGTATCCTGCCACATTACTGAATTGTTTATATGAGTTCTAGTAGTTTGGGGGTGGAGTCTTTTGGGTTTTCCATACAAAGTATCATGTCATCTGTGAAGAGAGAAAGTTTGACTTCTTTGCCAATTTGAATACCTTTTATTTCTTTTTGTTGTCTGATTGCTGTTGCTAGGACTTTGTTGTTGTTGTTCTTGTTGTTATTGCTAGGACTTCTAACACAATGTTGAACAATAGTGGCAAGAGTGGACATTCTTGTCTTGTTCCTGCTCTCAATGAGAAGGCTGTCAGCTTTTCCCCATTGAGAATGATATTTACTGTGGGTTTTTCAAAGATAGATTTTCTGAAGTTCAGGAAAGTTCTCTCTATCCCTATACTTTGAAGAGTTTTAATCAGGAATGGGTACTGTATTTTGTCAAATGCTTTTTCTGTATCAACTGAGAGGACCAGGTGATTCTTCTCTCTTCTCTTACTGATTTGTTCTATCACATTGGTTGATTTGTGAATGTTGAACCACCCTTGCATCCCAGGGTTAAATCCCACCTGGTCATGGTGGATAATCTTTTTAATGTACCGTTGGAGCCTATTAGCTAGGATCTTGTTGGGAATCTTGACACCCAAATTCATCAGGGATAGTGGTCTGAAATTCTCCTTTTTTATGGAGTCTTTGCCTAGTTTGGGGATTAAAGTCATGCTGGCTTCATAGAAAAAGTCTGGAAGTTTTCCTTCTGTTTCTATTTTTTGAAACAGGTTCAGAATAATAGGTATTATTTCTTCTTTGAATGTCTGGTAGAACTCTCCAGGGAAATCCGTCAGGTGCTGCGCTCTTGTTTTTTGGGAGGTTTTTGATCACTGCTTCAATCTTGCTACGAGGTATTGGTCTGTTCAGGTTGTCAATTTCGTCCTGTTTCAGTCTTGAAAGTTTATAGGTTTCCAGGAATGCATCTATATCTCCTGGGTTGTTTTATTCGCATGTAATTGTTGATAGTAATTTTTGATGATTGTTTCTATTTCCGTGGTGTTAGTTGTGATCTCTCCCCTTTCATTCATAATTTTATTAATTTGGGTCTTCTCCCTTTTCTTTTGGATTAATTTGGCAAATGGTTTATCCATCTTATTCAGTTTTTCAGAGAACCAGCTTCTAGTTCCATTCATATGTTCTACTGTATCTCTAGTTTCTAATTCATTGATCTCTGCTCTAATCTTAATTATTTCCCATCTTGTGTGTGGGGTTGGTTTAATTTGTTGTTGATTTTCCAGTTCTTTAAGGTGTAAAGAGAGTTGGTGTATTCAGGAATTAAAAAAAATTTTTTTTGAGTAAGGCTTGGATGGCTATGTATTTCTGCCTTAGGATTGCCCTTGCCGTATCCTATAGGTTTTGGATTGATGTATCTTCATTCTCATTGGTTTCCATGAAATGTTTAAGTTCCTCTTTGATTTCCTGCTTGATTCAAACATTCTTGAGCAGGATAGTCTTTAGCTTCCAAGTGTTTGAATTCCTTCCAAACTTTTTCTTGTGCTTGAGTTCCAGTTTGAAGGCATTGTGGTCAGAGAATAGGCAGGGAAGAATCTCAGTCTTTTGGTATCGGTTGAACCCTGATTTATAACCTAGTGTGTGGTCTATTATGGAGCAAGTTCCATGTGCACTCAAGAAGAAAGAGAATTCTGTTGTTTTAGGGTGGAATATTCTGAATATATCTATGAGATCCGTCTGGCCCAATGTGTCATTCAAAACTCTTGTTTTTTTGCTGATTTTCTGTTTAGATGATCTGTCCATTGTTGAGAGTGACTGGTTAAAGTCTCCTACAATTAATGTATTCATATCAATATTACTCTTTATTTTGCTTAAGAGTTGTCTTATGTATTTGGCTGCTCCCATGTTGGGGGCATAAATATTTATAATTGTTAGATCTTCTTGGTGGACAAACCCTTTAAGAATGATGTAGTGTCCTTCTGTATCTCTGACTACAGTCTTTAGATTAAAATCTAATTTGTCTGATATGAGAATCATTACCCCAGCTTTCTTTTGAGTCCCGTTGGCATGAAAGATGGTTCTCCATCCCCTCACTTTCAGTCAGGATGTATCAGCTAGGATCACTGTCTGGAACCCACACCCACGATGGGTGCCCTTAGAACCCTGCAGTCCCAGATGTTGCAGGGAAAGCTATGGGCCAAGCGGCCTCCGGCATGTGTGGGGTTTGCCCAGCCTGAGCAGTGGTGCTAGCAGCAGAAAGCCACAGGCTCAGGGGGCCCCCACCAGGCTCACTCAGGCATGACGTGTGCTGGCTACAGCCATCCTAGGAACGCAAGCTTAGGTCCATGCCTGTGGTCATCAGATTCCACCCATTGCCCCTTAAGACCCTTTGTTTTTGAGTGCTTTTAACCAGACTCCCAAGTTAATGCTGGTCCCCAAGCACAGGGCACTTTCGTACTGGGGTATTACCTTTCAATGGGTCATTTCTAGTGGCTCCCTCCCTCTTCTTTTTATCCTCCAAAATCAGTCCAAGCGCTCCTACCCTGCTTTACCTCTCCACTGATGCTCTTCTGCCCCCGTAGAGATTCAGAAGTGTGTAGTCTTACATCTCAGGCTGATTTCATGGGTGTTCTGGTAGATACTTAGCTCACTGCAGGGGACCCACTGAAACAGGGTCTCCTACTTCTCGGCCATTTTGCCCCTTCCAGTATTTATATTTTAAAACCTTTGTTCAAAATCTTCATGGTATAATCCTTCTGATTTTACACCTTGAACATAAGAAAAATGTGTATTAAAAAGAAATTGCAGGGGTGCGTGGGTGATTCAGTTGTTAAGTGTCTGCCTTTGGCTCAGGTCATGATCCTGGAGTCCAGAGACAGAGCCCTGCACTGGGCTCCCTGCTCGGCAGGGAGCCTGCTTCTCCCCTGCTTGTGTTCCCTCTCTAGCTGTGTTTCTCTCTGTCAAATAAATAAATAAAATCTTTAAAAAATAAATAAATTGCAGAGAACTATTGTAATTAGAAATGACTAGCAAACCCTGAGTCCCAGCCTATAATGTTTCTACTAAAATGCCAATTTTAAGTTCAGCTGTGGCATGCCATCAGCACTATTACTGTGATTTCCCTTCACACTCCATTTTTCTAAAGACCACTTGATTCTCTCCACAACCCATTCCAAAAAATACAGGTTTGACTATAATTCTTAGCATACCATTCCATTCAGTCACCAAACACAATGGACTTCCATGGTACATTATTATGGTCAAATAGAATGGGTGGATTGAGTTCCAAATCCATGATTATTTTATTACTGTTAGTTAGACATTTGTAAGCCAAGATCACAGGGAGGGTAATGTAATCATATACTTAAAAGTTCCTACTGGAGGCTACTATCAAAGAAAGGGTTGGATGTTTCATTAGAATTAGCAGCAATTCAAAATTTCCTAAGCACCATTTGCCCTCAGCCTTACACTGCTTTAGAACACAGTATAGATGTACTTCATTAGTTGTTTCTTAACAAAATATTTTGTTTCAAAATGTTTCATTTTGGCTGTAAAATACATTTATGGGTCATTCCTGTATGAAAAACTTCTCCCTCAACCTCAACTTAACCACACTCTACATTAATTCAGCAAGTGTGTATTAAGCATTCATGTTCCACTTATAATATCACAAGCAGTAAGCAAACCATACTTTCAATAAATAATCCAAACAAGAAATATTGATTAAGTAGTTTCATTTGGTATTGCAATTCCTTTTTTGTATACCTAAAATTGACAGTATGAAACCTGAGCTGAAATTGAATTACTTTATTGCTACATCTAGTTCTCTGAAAGACTACCAAAACAAGATCCCAAATCTGTAAATACAGCTATTTAACTTCTCAGGCCTTTTTCTTATTAATTGTAAATCACTTTACATAAATCTTACAAAAATAGGAGTTTTCAAGGCTGTTAAATAAGCAGCTCAATTGAAGTGTTTTCCAAACCCTGTCTATATTTTTCAAATACTGTTAAACTCTCATTGACCTTAACCAGAGGAAACACCTGCATTCTTCAGAAGAAAAGTGAAGACACATTAACTTACTAACTTAATTTCTGCTGGTGCAACCATTGATGTGTAACAGGAACAACAAGCAAAGAACAGTAATAGGAAGCTGCAAATTGAGATGAGTAGAACTCTCTAATTTTGTATAAATTAAAGGTGACTAGATTCCCCCTAATTATAAAAAAAGGAAGATTGATACTTTTTATTAAAATGTTAATCCTTTGTTCAAGTAAAGTGTTGATGTTAATTTTTTTCTAATTGTTCTTCTCTGCCTAATTTAGTGACTTTTCTTAGCATAATGTCACAATTTAAAATTATTGATATGCTCAAATACATTAATGTCATATTAATTGGTCTAAAAAGCCCATCTTGGAATTCTTGGGTGGCATAGTAGGTTTTGCATCCAACTCTTGGTTTTGGCTCAGGTTGTGATCTCAGAACTGTGAGACAGAGCCCCTTGTCAGGCTCTGTGCTGAGTGCAGAGTCACTTAAGTTTTCCTGTCCCTATGCCTCTGCCCCTCCCATCTCTACTCTCTCTCAAATAAATAAATAATTATTAAAAAAATAAAAACAAAGCACCCATCTTAATTCAAGAATTTTAAAAAAGAATAACATCCTATATTTCCATTAACAAAAAAATGGGTAAATTGTGTTTAATGGAATACAATATAAAGAAGAAATTAACAAAGCATAATTGTATACCAACACAGATGAATCCTATACATACAATTTTTAACAGGCCAGAAAACTTTTATGATTCTATTCACAGAGTTCAGAAGTAGGTATACCTAATTTATCATTGCACAAATAAAGACAGTGGTTGTCCTTGAGAGGTAGGTAATAATGCCTGAACTAAGACACAGTTCCTTAGAAAGTTGAGTTGGGGGTGCCTGGGTGGCTCAGTTGGTTAAGCAACTGCCTTCAGCTCAGGTCATGATCCCAGAGACCAGGGATAGAGCCCCGCATGGGCTCCCTGCTCAGCGGGAAGTCTGCTTCTCCCTCTCTCACTCCCCCTGCTTGTGTTCCCTCTCTCACTGTGTTTCTCTCTGTCAAATAAATAAATAAAATCTTAAAAAAAAAAAAAAAAAAGAAAGTAAGTTGAGTTGGGACCAGTTTCTGAAAGATTCTAAAAATAAGGAAGGAAAGAAATTACTAAGCAGAAAATTGAAAGAAAATTAAGGTGGTACTTTAACAATGACAAATCTGCAGTAAATATGGAACAATTCCAAAAAGGGAGGGATTAGTTATGAGTCTACAGAATAGTTCACTTGATATGACAGTAGGTATTGAAGCAAAGGAATTTTGTGTATGAAAATTAAAGAAAGCTTGGTTACAAATGTAAGGACCGAAGAAGAGGAAGAAAACAAATATTCTGTTTCATATCTGAGTTCTAGGAAGAACAGTGATATTATAGATAAGCAATCAGTAAGTGATAAACCTTTGAATAGGATTTCTTTGAGAAAAGGAGATGTTAATGTCCAAATCATAACTGTCTCCTTAAATGTATCTGCCCTTACAATAAATCTGAAAACAAAGAAAAATGAATCTATCTTCTAACAAAGGGCTTCAAAGTTTTCTCCTGATGTTCAAGTCTTTTCTAATTTACTTTTGTAATCATGAGTATCAAGATTGCAATTAGTTATCTCTCCCTTCTCTACTAGCCAGTAAACTCCCTAGAGACCATCTTAATAACTCTGCTGTCTAGCACTACATAAAAGCTCAATAAATTCAGATATTGCCTAAGAGAAGTGTCATTCTCTAATTTCCTTACCAAAGGAGGGAAGGTAAAACATTTGGGGTGTTGACAACTATCTAGAACCCTCTGGCACCCAGGGAAAAAGAAATCATTCTGTCCCTGTAGTTTTCAATGGAGTCTTCAAAATAACCCCTGAGATACTTAAGAGTTGGTTTGCTGCCTTCTGCTGGTCTCCTTCAATTCATCTCACTGGATAAATTCAATCTGAAATCTTTATGAAGTTTCTAAACTTAAATATAGTCTTCAAGTTGATTTTTTTTTGCCATGCAAATTTTCTACCATAGTCCAAATTTGTCCTGAATACACAGAGTTGAAATACTTTCTTATATTTGATACTTGACTCTGATTAATCAAAAACAGTAATCATTCTGTCTCCTTCAAATTTACTTCTAGATTATGAGTTGATCTTTGAGTTAACTCACCCCCCCCACTAGTTCCAGAAATGAATAACAATTATTTTATCTTTGCATTCAGAAAAGTAATTCCTGGGACTTTCACCTCAAGAAAACTATGTAGAAATTCCACACATTTTCCATTTAAGAAGGTAAAATAACTGGGCGCCTGGGTGGCTCAGTTGCTAAGTGTCTGCCTTCAGTTCAGGTCATGATCCTGGAGTCCCTGGACTGAGTCCTGCATCGGGTTCCCTGCTCTGTGGGAAGCCTGCTTCTCCCTCTCTCACTCCCCTTGCTTGTGTTCCCTCTCTAGCTGTGTTTCTCTCTATCAAATAAATAAAATATTTTTAAAAAGAAGGTAACATAACCATAGATTCCCAGTGAGTTGAATTGTTTAGCCCCATATTTCATAAAATAATTGGATATATTTAAGGGGTATGATTAATTTTTAAGATATATTTCTCAGTGAGCTAGGAATTCATTCCATAATTTATACTCCCCCTCTCGTGCTCCCCCTTTTTTTCTCTTTCAGGCTTAATATATGTCCTGTTAAATGACTTCTGCCTTAACAAAATTTGACTTCCTTCATTTCGTTTGCATGTACTCTTGCAATAAAAGGAAGATAACTTATAGCAGACATTTTGGTAGAGGTGAATTTAAGTGACAGTTTTCCAGTGTGTGGATGTCAGGAGTGTATGTATTTGTGATTATATTATTGTCTTGACTCTTCTGTCATTATGTAATGACCTTCTTTGTCTATTGTTACCATTGTCAGCTTTAAGTCTTATTTTGTCTAAGTATGAATAAACCTGTTTTTTGTTTATTTGTTTTTTGTTTTTTGGTTCTCTCTGTGTGTGTTTTGTTTCTGTTTGTTTGTTTGGTTAGTTGATTACCACTTGTTTGGAGAAAATTTTCACCCTTTACCCCATCACTTTGAATCTATGTTTGTGTTTGGAGCTGAGATGAATCTCCTAAAGACAGCATATAATTGAATCTTGCTTTTAATACCATCCAGCCACTGTGTGCCTATTGATTAGTGAGTTCAACTTATTTACACTTAGGGTGATTATTGATATATGGGAACATATTATAGCCATTTTATCTCTTGTTTTCTAGTTGTTTTATATATTTTTTCTTTGCATTTGTGTTAACCCTTTTAGGTTGCTAGTTTTCTATGATGATCTTCTCAGTTTCCCCCTTTCTGATGTTTTGTGGTTACCATGAAGTTTATATAAAACACCTTATAAATGAAACAGTCCTCTGTTAATAGCAACTTATCTTCAATTGTCTATACAGATTCTATAATTTTCCTTCTCCCCTTTTATATTTTCACTGTTGCAAATTATCTCCCTTTATGCTGGTGTTATGATGAAATTGTAGTAGCATTAGTTATTTAGACTTTTTCTTTTAATCTTTATGCTATAATAGCTTATTCTGAAATTGGATTGCAATTTCCTGATTCTGTTACCTTACTCAATGTTTAATGTACTTTTGTCTTTTCATTTCAGTCAGAGGAGCTCCTTTCAACATTTTTTTGGAGGCAGGACTAGTACTCTGCCTCAGCTTTTGTTTTCTGGGAGAATCTTTATTTCTCTATATCCAAAGGATAACTTTGCAGGGTAGTATATTCTTGGTTGGCAATTTTTATCTTGAATATGTTATGCCACTCTTTCCTAGCCTATAGTTTCTGCTGAGGAATCTGCTGTTAGTCTGAAGGGGGGGTCCCTTTATAGGTTACTCCACCCTCCCCCCCAGCCCCAACAGGCTACTTTTAAGATTGCTTCTTTATCATTGACTTTTGACAGTCTCATTATGATGTGTCATGGAGAATGTCTTTTTGCATTGAGATAGTAAGGTAATCGATCAGTTTTGAGGACTTAAATGTCTAGTTCTTTACCCAGGTTTGGGAAAGCTATTATTTCTTTGAATAACCTCTCTGTCCCCTTCTCCAGCCAAACACCAGTTTTTCACCTGGGTTTCATCGAAGTGTTTATTTCTAAACCATAAAATAAAAATAGTATTTTTAGTGACGTTCTGGTTTGAACTCTAGTCTAGTATCCTGATAAATTCAATAGCTTGTCACATATCTGTATCTGTATCTATATCTATCTCTCCATCTATCATCTGGGCATATACTGTCTGGAATTTTGTATGTCATCCTTCAGTAATCTGGGATCAACTTGATTTCACTGTGAACTTTATATCGGAAATATAAGCTTTAGTATGACACAGTAGTATTTGGAACTTTGAAATCCAGGGCTGGAAATACTCTTGCAAAGCCCTGTATGAGGAATGATCAAGTGTCCTGATAGGCCATTTCTCTCAGGATAACTATCTAAATCAGAAGGAAAAACCTAGTCAGAGCAATTTATCCTTATAATTATCTATTTTGAAATGAGAGCCCTAGGGCAATTCTAGAGGGAATTCACTTGCATTTCCAAATATTTATTTGACAGAGAGAAACACAGCCAGAGAGGGAACACAAGCAGGGGGAGTAAGAGAGGGAGAAGCAGGCTTCCCGCCGAGCAGGCGGCCCAATGTGGGGCTCGATCCTGGGTCTCCAGGATCATGACCTGAGCCGAAGGCAGTCGCTTAACCAACTGAGCCACCCAGGTGCCACCATTTCTAGAGCATTTCCAAACACTTAATAATCTCACCTTTATGGCCTAGCTATACTTTTTTATCAAATAGGTAATATACTCCTAAAATTTTTAAAGCTCTTTTGAGGAACTAAAAATACATATATATCTCATATCTATCTTTGCCTCTTTATTCATTTCAAAAAACTTTAATAGCAGGAAAATAACTGGAAAACATGGGTGGCTCAGTTGGTTAAGTGTTTGACTCTTGGTTTTGGCTCAGGTTATAATCTCAGGGTCATGAGATTAAGCCCCACATTGGGTTTTGTGCCAGGCATGGATCGTGCTTAAGATACTCTCTGTCTCCCTCTGCCTCTCCCCTCACCACTTGCACATGTGCTCTCTCTCTCTAAAAAAATAAACTGATCGTATGTTTAAAAAATAATAGTATTTCCTTCTTTGAATGCATTTGAAATTGTGATAAAATACAATGTAAAATGTAATCATTTCTAAATGTACTATTGAGCAGTGTTAAGTATACTCACATTGTTATGCAGGCACTCCAGAGCTCTTATAAAACTGAATTTCTATACCTTTAAAACAATGATTCCCCATTCTCCTTGCCCTTAACCTCTGGAAACTACCATTCTACTTTTTCTACATGAATTTGATTACTCTAGGTATCCTACTGGAATTATACAATATTTATCTTTTTCAATTGTCTTATTTCACTTAGCACAATGTCTTCAACATTCACCCATGTTGTAGTATGCGTCAGACCAAATATAATTTCTGTTAGCATTTTATTTTCTTCTAGCCATATTTATATACATTTTATATTTTTTCACACCAAGATTTTGCTTTCTGCTTTATTCACTTAACCCAAGAGGTATTTTCTTATGTTTAAAAATATCTGGGGGGGCATGAGAAGTTTTCTCTAAGCAAACAAAGTCTTAGAAGTATGATTTTAAATAATTATATATATATGTTATATATATATACACACACACAATTTATACATACTTTTGCAATGTGACTTCGCAAATTTGCACCTCCCCCATTTTCTTCTTGTTTGCCTATTTATTTTAAATCTAGATTCAATCTATAACTTTAAGTTGGGGAGATGAATTTGTACATATGTTAGCATAAATAATTTTTTGACACCTGTTTATCCTTTGACTCATTATTTTATTAAAAAATGACTTGTCAGTGTATGTTACGTGTCAGGTACTTACAAGGTACTATAGATACAATGCTAGGAAATAATGTAGAATACAAAACTCCTGCTCTCATTGAGATCAGTTTTGTAGGGAAGACATATAAATTTAATAGTTATTTGAACATACTTAAAAGTGCAGTTATGGCAAGGGCTAAAGGTAAAGGCAAATTAAGATATGAGTCTACAGCAGAGTGATAGTAATCATAAAGATCATATAAAGCTTCTCTGAAGGAGTGAGACTTGCATAGATATTTAAAGAATACGTAGGAGTTAGTAAGATGAAAAGAATTAGGAGGAATATTTCAAACAGAGGAAATGGTTGTGTAAGACCTTTGGTGAAAGGAAGTAGATGAGTTAAAAGAAATGAAAGTAGATTGGCCTGTCAAGAGGGTAGGGCATGGGGTAGGAAGACTGGAGAGGTAAGAAGGGCCCAAACACATTGCAGACTCTTAGGCCACAGAAAGCCATTCAAGTGTTTTAAGTAAAGGGTTTTGATTTTGAATTTATGCCAAGGGATGCAGATACTGGTGAAGGAGCAGAGAATGAATTGGAGAGCATCCCCCATGAATGCAGAAAGTCTGGTTAGAAAACTAATTCTGTAGTCCAAAGGAGTGCTTGGCACCTCTACTGATGGTATGGATGGAGATAAAGATTTGTAATCCGCACAACTGGATGGATGGTGGGGGAGAGGGAAGTTCCAAGACTGATTCTTTGTATTCTGGGTCGCTCAGGTGGCTATGGTGGTACCGAGAGAACATAGAGTAGATTTATGGGGAGGAAGATCATTGGTTTAATATGGGACATGTGGAGTTTAGCTGTCTTTGAGACATCCTGTAAGGGATGGCGAAAAAGGAAATTGGTTATGAAGGTCTAAAGCTCAGACACAAGTTGTTATGTTAAAAGTTACTGGGTTTTGTTTTCTTATTGTTTTTATGGCTATACTGTTTTGCCATGTAGGCTATGTAGTTTATATTATTATTTACAATGATTTAGAGCAGCCATTAGGAATGTTTTCTTATATTATCATTTACAACGATTTAGAGCAATGATTAGGAAACTTTTTTTAAAAGGACCAGATAATAAATATTTTAGGCTTTGGGGATATATGGTTGCTGTGCAAGTACTCAACTTTGTCCTTGCAGTAGCAAAAACACAGATAGCATGCAAATGAATGGGAATGACTGCGCTCCAATAAAACCTTATCTATAAAAATTAGCTGCCAGTGTAGAGCTGTAGTTTGCTCATCTTTATTTAGAAAAGTTATCACACTATGGGGCACCTGAGTGGCTCAGTCAGTTAAGCACCTGACTCCTGATTTCGTGATCTCAGGGTTGTGGGACTGAGTCTCACATTAGGCTCCACAGTCAGTGGGTAGTATGCTTCTTTCCCTCCCCCACTCTCTCCCTCTGCCTGTACCCCTGCTCCTGCTCTCTCTCTCTCTCTCTCTCTCTCTCTCTCTCTCTCTCTTTCTCTTTCTCTCTCTCAGTACTTTCCAGTTTATAATTCTCAGAGTGTGGTTCTTAGACCAACAGTCTCACCTCCTTACTATTAGAAATACAAATTTTCCAGCTTATCCAGACTTACTGAAACAGGAGCTCTGGGTATGGAACCCAGCAATCTATGCTCTAATGAACCCTCTAAGTGATTCTGATGAAGCTAAAATCTAAGATCCACTGCTTTAGGACAATGGTTTTCAACTCTGGCACACATTACAATTACCTGGCAATTAAACAAAAATCTTATTTCAAAACACTACCTAGAATAATGAAGTCAGTAGCTGGAGATGAAGGCCAATAATTATTAGTATATTTAGAATGTTCTCAGGTGATTCTCATATACTGACAGTATTTAAGAGTCATCGATTTCATATGAATATCCTAGACTATTTTGAAAGTGATCAATTTCTCCCAAAATTTAAGTTAATTTCAATAACAATGCACCTAAACTCACTCAATATCAGGGAATCAAAATTTAAATGGAAATAGACTTAACCTGATTTGGCAATTATACATAAAGGTCATTCCATGGAAAATTGCTTAGTCTGAATAGATTTTGAGAGGTTAAAACTAATCTTAGGCCAGCTTATAATTTGTGTTTAATTTTAAATAAAAATTCTATAAATTCCTTCAAATTCTGGCAAAAACTGGGATAAGAAAGTTAAAGGAAAATTTACCTCTTAAGTTATTTGAAATTTATTAGGAGGTCATTTTTTAAAAAAACTTAATCTTAAAAAAAAAACTTGGATTGTAAAATATATAAATTATATATTTTGTTTTCATCCATCTCACAAAATCATGCATATACATATATATAGCTACAGTTTGACTTCAAAAAATATGCAAGTATAGTCATTATCTATGATTGTACATCATACATGATTCAACTATATAATGCTACCATTCACATTTACTGATGCCTAATTAAAAATGACTGCAATAGTAAACACTTAGCATTCATTTTACTTAAATTGACTACTTTAGAAAAAATACTAAAAGTTCCAATTGTAGTCATCTTGTTTCCTCAAATTTAAGAAAGAAAAAAACTATCAAAAAAAAAATGAAAATGCTCAGCATATTTGTAGCAGAGAAGATGCTGAACACACATGTTCCACATGGATCCAGTCATTTTACTCACTTGAAAGCAAAACTGCAAATTTTTGTTTGGTATTTTTTTATTAACAATGAGTTCCAACATATGTCATATTATTTAGAACACATTCCAAACTCTCTTTTTTTCTGGAAGGGAATTAGAAACTTTAACTAAATATTCAATTGATTTTTATCAGAAAAAATATTTCAGATTTCTAGCAATTTCCATGTCAAACTGGCCCCAGGTGTTATCAGCTCTATTTGAAACTTATGCTGCAATGATAATGGTTTGTGGTAATTATTTAGAATTCAGAGATTACCAGATTTTATTCCATTTTAATATTTATTTATCTCAACTGAGTTTAAGACATTTGTGGAACACTGCAGATCAATAGTGAAATATTTGTGAGGCACTGAATAGATAAATGGTCAAAGTGCATCAACTTGTAATAAGCAGAGAGGCATGTTTGAGGAAATGGATAATAAAACTCTTCAAATGAGTTGTATCAGCTGTATCCAGACTAAGGGGAAACATTAAAGGACAAACAAGGTTCTATGCTAGAATCAAGGATATTATCAAGGTAAGATTCTTGTTAAAATCATGTGGATCATGTAGAATTCAAGGCATAAAGGACCCCATATAAACTTTCAACCTTGATCAATTTTACTTATTTCTCTAGGCATGACAAGTACATGACAATTATTTGGGTTAGTGCCTTGAGATTTAGTCATTTGGCATAATTTGTAGCTATACAACCTAAATACTCATCCTTTTTTTTGAAAAAAATGGATACTAAAATTACAGACACAGTTTCCACTCATATTTCTACCACCCACTAATATTGTTAAACAACTTAAAAAGTGTGAAAAGACTATGAGTGAGGGGGTGTCTTGTTAAAAAAAAAGTCATGTAATACTCTTCCTTCATGCTTTCTGTAGAAATCTATAAAAGTGATTTTTTAAACCAGAAAATAATTTATACAAAGCCCAGTCATCTCAACTTTACTTTTAATTTAATGTGATACCACATCTGTGATTTAAAAAGTATAGTATACCTCAAAACCACATTGTGATTTGGGTCTGGAATAGTGTCTGATAATGTACTTTTCTAACAAGTTGTCAGGCAAAGTCAATCCAGCTTTCAGATCTCCCTTTAAGGACCACAATCATATAGCATCAATAAGCATGGAGTAGCCCATTTAACCTTACTTCCTAGGACAAAAGTTCACAATGATTTTATTTAAGAATGTAGCTAATCTAAGGTCACGATATCTGGGTTTTAGTCTTGGCTATAAGAAACTGAACACACTAATGAAAAACTCTGACAATCTCTGCAGCAACCAGCTCAGAAAGCAAAACCAAACCGGGACTTCTGCAGTAACTAGTTCAGGAGGCCAAAGCACAGCCTCTGAAATAATCACCAGAATGCCTAGCACCTGGACAATGCCAGCTTCCTTCTTCTTTGGCACTACTTGCAACTAATGACTAACAGAAAAAAGCCAAATATGCTCCCTAAACCAGTCATTTATGACAACTTACTTCTAGTTAGCTTAACTCCAGTTTCCCCCATACTAGCACGAGCCAATCAGAGGATGCATAAAACCCTTCCTTTTCTTCAAAAGAAAGTCTGCTCATTTCTGTTCTTACTTTTGAGTCTGCCAAACACTAGTGATAACAGCGAATTTCCTTGATACAGCAATATCTGAGTAAATAACTTCCCTTTATTTTCATTTATGCGGTCCTTGTTTATTTTTAAAGTTCCATCAATTACTAGCTGTTGGACTTTCCAAACTTTAATTCTCTATGTTTCTTCATATATAAAACTTAGTAATCATATTCGTAAATGACTGCAATTCTACTCATTTTAAATTCTGAATAATTTGTCAGCTTCACAGAGGACCAATAAAAATAATATTCCCTATTGTAATATATCTGTGTTTTTGTAAGGTTATTTTGAAAATATAGAATCTGTGAGGAATAAAACTTATATGATAAGTTCTCCCTTGTTATCTATGAAATCTGTTCTAGGACACTTAATAAACTTGTAAACGCTCTTTTACAAAACAAAACTCACCAAACCAAAGTTGTTTCTATTTCTAAATAGCTGCTGAGAAATTCATAACTATTACTATTTCTCTATCTTTATTCTTTTAAAGATTTTATGCATTTGAGAGTGAGAGTGTGAATGAACATGAGAGGGGGTAGGGTCAGAGGGAGAAGCAGACTCCCTGCTGAGTGTGTAACCTGATGTGGGGCTTGGTCCTGGAACTCCAGGATCTATGACCCAAGATGTATGCAGATGCTTAACTGACTAAGCTACCCAAGTGCCCCACTACTTATATACCTTTAAAACAGATTTTTTTCTTTAAGATGTTTTGTCAGTGTCATTACTTGATAAGCTACCTCCAATTACTTTTTCTTTAAGATTTATTTATTTGACACAGAGAGAGAGAGAGAGAACAAGAAGGGGGAATGGCAGGTGGCAGGAGGGGTGGGGAGAAGCAGGACTCCCGCAGAGCAGGGGCTCAATCCTAGGACCTCAGGATAATGACCTGAGCCAAAGGCAGATGCTTAACTGACTGAGCCACCCAGGCGCCCCCACCTCAAATTACTTTTGAGACAAGCAAAATAAAAAACAAGGCACATATAGATATGCATGTGCAAATACATATATAAATGTATATACATTAAAAAATTTTAATTAGACAATGCATGTTAAAAGATAAATGATACAGATAAGAGTAATGTCCTCTTGGACTACCACCCGAAATCAAATCTCCATATCCTTTCCAATTTATTAGTTTGATATATATATTTTTTACATCTTTTTTATGAATTTACAAACATACCAGTACCACTGAGGCAGTTTACTGACATAATTCATTTGCTCCTCAGGAAAATATGCTTGTCTTGATATTTTGTTCTTTTCTAATTACTACTTTCAATAATAAACCTATTCTTTACTGAGTTTTTTTTTAACTCAAGTTTATAAATTACCTAATTTTAAATAGCCAAGTATTTAGAAAAGTCTAGTTAAGAAGTATCACTAATCCAGTTATCTATGGAAATAGTGCTGTGGTACAGATAAATTTTGGCCCAACTGATCTGACATTTTTTCCAAATAACCAAATATGATATAGAGACTAATTTTTCCCCTGTTGGGACACCAGAGAAATTGTTCAGAAGAATGCCTATCAGAGGAGCATGAGGGACCACAAGTGGTGACTGACTTTAGTACAAATTTCTGTGAGTCACTCACTCCACAAAATATGTATAAAAATAATGGCTGTGTTTATTAGTGCTTATTTCTTGCTATCTAGGTACTGATTAATTTCATCTTTCTATCAACCTCATTTTATAGATGAGTCAACTAAGATCTAGAGAAATTGAGTGAATTTAAGCTTACACAGCTGGTGAACAGCAGATGGAATGTTACACCAAGTATCCACATTCATAAACTAAAGTCTTAAGGTCTGCTACTCAAAAGAAAATAAATATACTCAAAATGAATACCAAGAAGGAAAAGGATAATCCACATATGAAACACTGAGACCAGTGAGAATCTTCACCTGTGTCCCAGGAAACCACTACTCTTGTGTGGCTGAGGAATATCACTCTTCTCAGTAGCTTTGGAATGGATTTTAGGTCACATTTCCATAGTTAACAGGACAGCAGTTTCCTCCTCCTTTCCCCTGACTTTGTAATATAGACTGGCAGCTGTAGTGTTTCAAAAAAGCATTCTTTTTAAATCTGACTCATAAAATACATGCTAATCTGCATGAAAATGAGCAGGACTGAATATGGAACACTTTTAGGCAAAAGATGGCAGGCATAACTGAAAAAACCCTCTCAATGCAGTCTGAATTTAACATTTAATTTTCTTATTAGCTCCAGAAGGGCAGGCTGATTTTCCACAGGTATAAGCAATATACATAATTAATGCCACACCTCAGGTCTCCTAAAAAGCTCAGTGGCCAGCATTAACTGTATACATGTTAGGCTGAAGTTGAATCATATCTGATATTCAGTTTTGATGTTGCAATTATAAGTGATGTGATTCATATATGCATTTGAAAGATGTTATCATTTCCTTTTGCTTTTGAAAACAGCTTTAGAAAGTCAACATAGCGTTCTCTTGGGAAAAAAGAAAAAGCTCTCATTAATCCATGAACAGGAATCATGTAGACTGTTAAAGCTGCAGTGAATGTGAATAAAATTGGGCTGAATAATGACATTTAAAGTAAAACAGAAAGATCTACAATTTATTTGCCATTGCTGAGCACTGAATCAACAGTTAAATTGCAGTTATTTGGAACACAGGGCTTTTCAAAAACAATTGTTTGGCATCGAAACTATTTCCAGTCTTGAATTATGTGCATCGAAGATATTTTCTAACTATTTCCTGTACAAAGAATGGATTCAAGCCACAGTTGTTCAGAAGGAGAAAGGACTCCTAACTGCCAAGTTCAATTTTCAACACTGTGGTAAATAGAACAAAAGAGACCCAACTGGAATTTACCTGAGTTTTAGTGAAACTGCAGAAGACCTCTTAACAGCTTTGAACATTATATGATTTCTCTCTTATTACTTTCTCCATATTATTTTATAAACCCTGACTTCTTCTGCAAAATGATATGACAAAATTCAGTAGGAAAACAAACAAACAAACAAACCTTGATTCCAGGAGGATAGTATGAAATCAAAAGAAACGGTGGTTGACTTTCTGATTATCTTTAAGGAGAACTCTCTCTGTTCAAACAGGATTCTAAAAAGTGTCATTTTTATTGCCTAGGTCAATGGTAAAACAAAACCTTGTAATTCCACTATTCCTGTAAACTATCTCTTTGCAGATAAGGATATGCTGTGATATTACTGACCAGTCAACTGGGAATAGTTTTCTATAGCTGGAAACAGATTAGTACTGTTCCAGCTAAATGTGAACAAGAGGAAATAATTACAAAATGGCTGATTGGGGCACAGTAAGTTCTGTGACTACAAAATAGGAATTGAACCACAAGAGGATGAAAACTTGTTTTTGTTTTTTTTTTTTTTTCTCCTCACACCTGGGTCAGTCCAGCTAGGCTAGTCAGTACAAATAACCACTAAAATGCCCAAATTAGATCTATGTAAGGCCTTTACTTCAATGATGTTATTTATATCATCTCATTTTTTTATTCATAATTATTATATGGTATTAATCCCTTTATCAGAAATTCACTGATTTATGTGTTCATTCAAAAATATTTATAAAGACAACTTTTGTGTGCCAGTAGCTGTTCTGTATGTTAACAGTAAAGAAATAAGACAATTACATGTGCTAAAAGGAAAAATGACAAAGGATATTACAGGAAATAGTAATGTGAGTGGAGCTTTTTAGATTATTGTCAGGGAAGTCTTTTCTGAAGAAGCCACATGAATATTGTGATTTTTCAACAGAAAACATATTCCAAATAGAAGGAACAATAAGTTTAAAGTACCTGGAAAACTCATCTATTTGGAGGAATTAAAAGAATAAAGCACATAAGATATAGTATGAGAAGGTAGAAAGATAGGTGATTAAATTGTACAGGTTCTCTGGAGAGAGACTTAAATGACACTATGAATTCTGGGGAAAAGTTTGGATTGTATCCTAAGTAAAATGGGAAGGCACTTAGGGGTGTGACATGACTTACATATTCAAAATATTACTCTGGTTGCTGTTTACAG
The DNA here is from genome assembly GCA_004023965.1 of Spilogale gracilis. Taxonomy (NCBI): domain Eukaryota; kingdom Metazoa; phylum Chordata; class Mammalia; order Carnivora; family Mephitidae; genus Spilogale; species Spilogale gracilis. Next base: position 98,606 of record PITA01000996.1, read on the forward strand.
AACAGACTTGGGATGGGGAGGCAAGCATGAAAGCAATGTTACCATTCAGGAGGCAAAGGAAGTCCAGACTTCTCTTCTGATTCTACTTCTTTAGTGAAGTGAAAGCCAAATATAAGGTCACTGTGGGAGGCATGAGGGGTTGTTGGAGGTATAAGGGAAATAGGAAAGGGTATGATGGAGCTGTCTGGGAAAGTGGGAGAATGAGTTGATCATGTAACTGTATTACTTTCTTTATATTATGCTGAGAGGGTTTAAAGATAGAGGCTAAAAGAGACTGAGTCAGTTCATACAACTCATTCAGTAGTGGAGAAAAAAACAGAAACAAACCATAGCAAATTAGGTCTAAGCTAATAAACCAGCTTGAGAATAATGTAAAGAGTTATTTTACTGAACCTTTGTCTCTAGAATTACTCTTTCATATTTTGTCTCCTTTCCTCTTTTCCTCTCCAAGGTAACAATGAAGAAGGTAGGGTTAAGCCTTACCTCACTATGTGGGGAAGGGGGTGCCCTAGCTTTATTCTGTAGTGGATTGATGGCCACTGAGGTGCCATCTGTCTTTTTGAGGATTTTGAGTGTAGTCAATCGTGATTACTTAGACCTGTCTGGAGGGTCCTGGTGAACTATTTCTCATACTCAGAGGTCTATCTCTTTGCCTCCAGGTCAGGCTTCTGGTGTCGACAGTTACTCTTGCAGACTCTACATTTTCTTACCAGGGTTCATGAGAGCACATGAAGATGCTATCTCTCAGTCTCATGATACAATCAACCAAAAATCCTGACCCAAACCCATTTATCAGGCAGCCTCCTACAAAAATTTCAATCCCATTGCCTCTGAGATGTTTTGTCACATTGCCAGGGTAAATCTATGAAAGCTGGACATCTCAAAGGATATGAATTTTCTCAACACTATGTCTGAGAAAGTACCCAAATATATTCAATTAACTGTGACTCATTTTCATTTATGCAAATTTTTCTTAGCTCCTCTCTCCCATGGTGCTATCTAAGGAAGAGTGATGGAGGTGAGGGATTAGAGTAGGTGGCAAAAACACTGACATTTTATTTAGTCATTCTTCTTCCCACTGACCTAAAGTAAAACTAAAGAACTTAGCCCAACAGATTGTTCCCTGAAATGTTAATGGAATTACAAAATTTTAGAAGCTTCTGTTTTTATCTAAAGAAACAAATAAAGTAACTTCAAGACTTGTTAAAGATACTTAGCAAATCTGTTGTGAACTCTGAGCTGGTCAGTAGCCTTTTTGTTTCATGGCACATAAAACTTGGAAATGGAAATAACCAAGAACTTGAGATTTCAGTAGGAAACAAAAATGTATTTTTTACAATCCCCAAGATGGTATCCTTCCTGCAAGGATATAAAAATTTTGATTCTCCCCCCCCCCCATATAAATGGTAAAATGATAAGGAAGCTGTGAAATAGCTTCTATTTCTTAGAATACTTATATTCTATTCACACAAATATATATATTTGTGTTTGTGTGTGTATACATATATATATTTATATATAGAACTTTTTTGACTTGCTAAGCAGAGAAAGCTTATTTAATTATTCACAGTTGCTATGAATAAGTATTTGGAATTTACATACTTGTGGCCAAAACAGAAATGGAATGAACTGAGGGTTCCATAAAGCAGAAACAAGAGTTCATATATCAAAAATAAAAATGTAGGGGCACCTGGGTGGCTCAGTTGGTTAAGCGACTGCCTTCGATTCAGGTCATGATCCCGGAGTCCCCGGATCAAGCCCCGCATCAGGCTCCCTGCTCCGTGGGAAGCCTGCTTCTCCCTCTCTCACTCCCCCTGCTTATGTTCCCTCTCTAGCTGTGTTTCTCTCTGTCAAATAAATAAATAAATATTTTAAAAAATTAAAAAAATAAAAATGTACAATCCAGCATTAAATGAAAGACCACATAGTACAGCATCCCAACATTCTGAATCAACTTTTCTTATTCTGTTCCTATAGATGATTAGCTCCTGTACATGATTAGTTGGTAGGGCTCGGAGCACCCACAGAGGTGTTGTGAAGATTAAATGAGATAAATGGAAGCTGCTGTCACCTGTGTTGTTGTTGTCATTATTATTTGTTATAATTTAAAAAACTTAATCTATCCAAGATACTGCAATTTAATAATGTAAATAAAACATTTAGTTAATAAATCAGTCTTGTATACAATGCCCATTATATGAGATATGAGAGATCAAGGGGAAGAGTTCAAAACTCTCAAAGTTATGATAAAAGATAGTCTGATCAGAGACGATAATAGTAATAAATAATTCTCAGTGTGTTTACACAGAGCAGTTAAAAGCCTTTCACAGGAGACTATAAACTGATTTCAAACCCATAAGGTTGTCAAACATACTCTTCCTTGTAAAAGGAAGAAGAGTACTCAAGACAAAAGCTGCCATTCTCTAGCAACATCCAACCTTCATATTTCACCTGCAGCACCTTTGTTTTCTTAGGTAGGAAGTAAGGGAACTGCTACTTTCAGGCATGTGCACCTTGGCCAGAAATGTTACCATGTGATTATCCTTGTGTATGAGGGCTTTGATTATGTGGCATATCCTTAATGACTCTACTTCCTCATTACTATAAACCCCAATCCTGTACGATTTGGATCTTTATCAGTAAGTCCCACCAGCACCAAAAGCCTGTCTTACAAATAGCTTCTTCCTGAATTCACATAGCTTTCATCTTGATATTTAGCCATGTACTGGAAGATATTTTTGTTCTACAGGAATGTGTTCTGTTATTCCACTTACATGGGAATGTTATCTTTTAGTCATCTCTGTCTTTCAGAGTGTGTGACTAAGAGCTGAGTACCTAGAATGATCCAAATATATTTTACTGAATGGACTTTACTGAATCATTATTCATTTCTTTATAATCCACAGATGATCAGATCATCTAAATTTTCTAAATTAATATTTGCCTAAAAAAAGTCAAGAAGAGAGTCTATTGTAGAAAACTCAAGTTTTGTTTTGTTTCGTGTTCTTTCTTTGCCTCTATAAGATTTCCAAACATAATTAATGTATGAGCACTAGGCTTGGGGTTTGATTATTTTAAAGCAAATCAGCAATATGTCTGCACTGAAACCCCAGCTGCTGTAGCTATGTATTTGCATCTGGACTCGTCGTCTTATCCAAACCAAATTTGTTGCACATCAGGCTCATTTGAAATCTCAGTTCTGTGGGTGTTGGCACTCAAATTTAAGTCACTTGAATAATCTAAGCATTACAAATGGGGGGGAGATTCAGAGAGACAAAACTCCTTTACATTTCTCATATAGCCCACAATGAGGTAAACACACAATTAAATGTTATTCTATGACAAGTATAAGTATGCTTTTATTCATTTATTAATGTTAAAATGTAATCGTCAATTATCTTTCCCATGCCAATTATTGCTGTGATACTATGTTTCAGAGAGCCTCAGGCTTAAATTTGTTATATTGCACGGTCACTCTATTTTTATATTTACATTCAACCCTGAGTTAAACATAAAAAATTGTATTTTCACGTTATGAACATTCAATATACTAACAGATGTTCTTCAAATATGAAGTAAAGAGATATAAAGGAAAGGTACACACAAATAAACACACATACGCACACACAAACTGTTCATATTCTCCTAGTATAAAAGTGGATCAGATAAAATACATTGTAATGTCCCTTAAATATGCCCCAAGTTATCATATCTCTCTTCAGCTGAACACAGTACTCCCTGCTTTTTTTTTTTTTTGCAAAGAGGAGTAAAACTATTCTCAAGCAAAATTCAGTATTATTGTTTTCATTTGTGCATAACATATATTAATAGAAATATTAACACATGAAAACAATATTGGCAAACTGGAACACATCTAAAGAAGACCAGACAGGGTAAAGAGCTGATGGAAAGTGGTGAGACTTGAGCAGTGTTTTCCAAGGAAAGAGAAGACTCAGTAGGAACATGATAGCTAACTTCATATATTTGAAGATTGTTGTGTGAAAAAAATTTGGTTTTATCTGAACTCTGAAGGAAAATCTAAAACAAACAGGTGTTAGAATAAGGTAGTCAGGGTAAAAATAATAAATGTCTTTGTAAACCACTGGGTCTGAATTATAATACAATGTATGATAGACATGAATTTCTTGTCACAGGAGGCATTCAAATTTGGACTTTAGAAAATGCTGTGAAGTATATCCAAATACCCTCATGGAGAGCTAAACAACATCTTCCCTAAGGTTATCTCTTATGACCTTGAGATCTGCTTATTTAGAATGGAGTCATTTACCCTTTTGGTAATAGCACCAAATAGTGTGCCCACCTAGAGTGTACCCACCTAGAGTACTATTGATATTTTAACCAAAATATATTTAATGATCAATTACCCCATTCATCTGGAATAGAACAAGTTTACATCTATTCTTCCAGCATAATTAATAGTGCCCAACCTCACTTCAAATATTGTCATATTTTGAACAAAGAAAACCCACACTGGCCATTCTTTCAAAGGGTTTAAAATACCAGAATTCAAAAAATAAAATATATTCTTATTTCAAAGCATTTGGGATCTATTAAATTAATAAACAATGGGTATATTTTTAACACAATAAAGTTACCAATTCATTAATACAAAAATAACATACCATGTATTTTCATAGTGTTATTTAAGGGAAGTAATGATACTCAAGTTAATTCTTTTCAAATATCAGCGTTTAATTTATTTCTTTAAAAATTTAATGTACATAAACTTACCTAGAAAATGCTCAGGAAAAGAGAAAAAATATGTAATATTTCACTTCTAGAATGAACAAAACTGGAAAATACTTAGGGGAATGCCCTGTAAAATAGTCTGTCTAGAAATAGCTTTTAGATGAATGTATAGAAAAATGGACACTTTTTTTGTCCAAGAGTTTCCATTTTTATCATGCTGCTTCAGGGTTTAAGATTTATTTAGTCTCTATACCAGATGTACTTACAAACAGCTGACTAAGCAATACTCACTTCTACTCCAACATCTTCTTTCATTTCCCTATGGTATAATTTTAGCATTAATCATGTAGAAGAAAGTTGAAGTTTGATTAAGAAAGCATGGCTGACTGAAGCATCAATTGGCAAAACAAACCATGGGATGATATTAAAAGTGGAATTAGCTTAATTGATTAAAATTTAGAAAGGTATTTTTAAAGTAGTAATAAAAATGATTTTATTCTGCATAAGATTTCTTATACCATAATATTAGATAACTGAAGTTTCATTTATATATCTGATGCATGCCCTTTCAAGACATTTTACTTCTCCTTATGAAAAAATTGTAATGATGATGAACAAGAAGACCCACCTTCTTCAAAAGGTCTTCATATCAATTATACTCATTCTTTGATTTATTTATTTTAACAATATTTACTATTAGTTCTCCATGTGCCTGGCAGTGTTCTAAATAAAGTAATAGCTGAATATTCTGTGCCATGAAATATTATAAGTAATTTACATACATTTACTCTTCCAATCCATATAACAATGCTGGAGAGGAAATTCCAAGCTGGGATTTGACTTGGATAGTGTGGATCTAAACTTTAAACTGTTAATTTTTTCTTCATAGCTAAAGTTTTATAGCAATGGCCACAATTTTGAGTACTAGATTAGCTTCTCTTAAAATTTCATATATATCACTTCCTCAAATATTTTATTTTCTTCAGTAAAGCTGTGACTAAGGTTGTTTTGCAGTAATATTGTTTATTGCTAGTTTCTTTGTCTAACCTGAGAGAATTTGGTTATATTTATAGTGAAAAAATAGAAATGCTATATTAAAGTGTCTGTAGAATGGTATGTATAATATTCTGTGAGTACATAATACTTGATAGGGGGAATCTCTATCAAGAGGAAGAAAAAATCCCAAGAGTTTGAATGATAGAGCAAAAAGAAAGTATTGGAAATATAAGTACTATAATGAGCTGCCTAAATATCAGTGGTATCTACCATGTAATACTTGTTCAACACATCCAACAATCGTCAAATTTTGCCAATTAATCATATCTAATATCTAATCAAAATCACATCTAATTATGATTCCATTACCTGAAAAGTGACATTATATGAAATGAGCTTTAAAAAGAGAATATAGTTATCGTGTTGAACCTATTGTATTGAGGATTATTGTATCTGCATATGGAATTACTGATAAAGCCCTAAATAAAAATGTGAACCGTTTAGCACACAAAGAACACATCACAGTTTGAGATATTCATTAGTGAAGCTCTATTGTGGCGAATGAAGTTGGCAGAGTAGTTACGGATAGCAAAATATAAGTACACAAACCAGATCTAAAATATGCATTCTATAGTAATAACCCTATTTCAGAAGGGACAGAGACGAAAGCAAATGAGTAGGGCAGTGAGAACACATAAAACCACAACATATCAGGATTGATTAAAATAACAATATTCCCAGAGGTCATGTTGTAATATCTATATTCAACTACTGAAATTATGTATGTTTATTATATGCCATATATAATTACATGGAATATATGAGAAACACAGTACGATAGAATTTAACACTGTTAAAACAAATTCTTTTTTTTTTTTAAAAAGATTTTATTTATTTGACAGACAGAAACACAGCCAGAGAGGGAACACAAGCAGGGGAAGTGAGAGAGGAAGAAGCAGGCTTCCTGCCGAGCAGGGAGCCCAATGTGGGACTCGATTCTGGGTCTCTGGGATCATGACCTGAGCTGAAGGCAGTCGCTTAACCAACTGAGCCACCCAGGTGCACTGTTAAAACAAATTCTTAACCTTTCAGTTTCCTGAAATTGTTATTGGTCACTTCAAAATAAGAGGGATTCCCAACATTAAATTAAATATTTAATTATCCCTTGGTTGGCTATGAAGTAGAGTGAAGCCTTACATGAGCAGGTCAAACACAGGACCTGCACAATTCATTTTAAAAATAAATTCCATGGTGGATTAGCTGGTGAAAATGGAGGAGGTCTTCAGTAGGGCCTAGACTGAATGAGATAAAGAGGACTAAGTCCTAATCTTCAGACTAGAATTCAAAGAACAAGAGGAAACGTGGCCTGAAATGAGCTGGTAAGATGTGGGATTTCAGTTTTACGCTAATGAAAATTCATATTTAAACATGGGAATGAAGGAATCAATCTGTATTTATAATAATCGCCATGCAGATGCAGCCTGGGGAATATCGGAGATAGGAAATAAGGAAGAGAAAAGGCGGATATAGGAAGATCAGCTAAGATGTAAGTAACTGCAGTATTCCAGGCAAGTGACTGGCAATATGGCCAAGAAAAGTAGTAGTGAAAAATGGAATGGATGTATCAACTTTGAGAGGTATATAAGGTCTTTCAATGGGGAAGAAAAATAAGAGACAAGAAAAAAATCACAGTTGCTAGAAAGAATAGTGGTAAGTCTGGAAATAAGGCTTCTGGAAAGGCAGAAGGAGACAACATGAAGAACCCAAGAATTTATAGGCAAGAATAATGGGAGGGGTGACTTGAAGTTTTATATAAGAATTGTCCACTTTACAAAACAAACTATATTTCTGTTTTCTGGAAACTGTGCTTTCATTATGCTCAAAAAAGATCAGGGTATATAAACATTGCATCTGTACCTCATGAGGGTAAAGTAAGGCATAGCCCTGATTTATTCTTTGTTCCTATGTTGGGTTGCCAAGGGTTGGGAGGGCAGTGTACGACCTACTGAAACCCCAACACCATTTCTTATGACATGTGAATTATCACTATAGGGCTCCAACTCAAATGCTGATCTGGAATGGCTCTGGCTTTTATTTTATTTCATTTCCTTTCATTTCTTTTTATTTATCTATTTATTTATTTATTTATTTATTTATTTATTTATTTAGATTTTATTTATTTATTTGACACAGAGAGAGAGATCACAGTCAAGCAAAGAGGCAGGCAGAGAGAGAGGAGGAAACAGGCTCCCTGCCCAGCAGAGAGCCCGATGCAGGCCTGGATTCCAGGACCCTGAGATCATGACCTGAGCTGAAAGCAGAGGCTTTAACCCACTGAGCCACCCAGGCGCCCTGGCTCTGGCTTTTAAGTCACAACTCGATTTTACCATATTAAATAATTTGTTTGTAGCACCAGTGCTTAGAAAAGGAAATTGAAAGAGGCTAGTGCAGAGAGGGAGAGTGGAGAGTGCTTAGAGAAATTTAAATATCAGGGATAATAACATATAAAGCTATCATCAGTTGTACAAATCACAATTTCAGGGGATTTTTAGTGACCAAGTGTAACAGCGAAAGTTTAAAGGGAAATATCAAAAGCTTGCTTCACCTTTGGCAGTTGAAACTGACCATGTTATTTAGATGGAATGAAAATGATAGATGGAGTTTAGATAGATGAAAACAGACAAATAAAATATAAAGGAGTTGGGCTTTTACATAGCATTTCAAATTATGTATTTATCTTGGAATAATTTCACTTGAAACAAAAGGCAAATTATTTATTTTACCTTTGTATGACTATACACACATACACACACATACTCACACATGTACACACATACTCTGAGAGATTTACCTGTCTGGTTCAGAGTTCACTCTCCATAATTCCAAGCCTCAGCTATTCATCTTTTTGCCTTTGGAGGGAGATTTTTGATTGGACTATTTAACCACTGTATTACAGCTTTGAATAAAGAATTGCAAAATAGTTCAGGAAGGAAAAAGAAAAAGATGAAGATTATATTGATAACATCAAACTACAAAAGACTGACTGGAGTCAGTCTTTTAAACTTTTTTTGTCATTACTTATAATTCAAGGACAATGATGTCTAACTTAAATGATTTATAAAGACTATTAGAGATTAAAAAACAAAACAAAACAAAACATATAAAAAATTCTGCCAACCCCATGTAGAAAAATGGTGTGGGGGAAAAACGGGAGATTTGGGGTCAATAGAAACCTTTTAGCTCTGATTTATCCACTTTTCTACCTGCCAAACCAGTCCAAATCACCATCATCTGTCACTAGACCACTGTACCATGTCTCCTTATTTCTTCCCTATGAGGAAAGATTCAGGTTTTTTAGAACATGAGATTATACAATTGAGAGCAGATCTTTAATAATATACAAAGTTATGTAATGAAAATATTTACAATAGAACATGAATCTACAAAACACAAATTTTAACACATTGACAAATACCACAAATTCTCCGTTTATTTTAATCAATGAAATACCTAATATATCTTTAAATTTATAATATTTTCTCTCTCTTCATTTGATAAGAATTTGGTAATCATTTTCCATAAAGAAGACAGAACAATCATTTAATTTTCTTCTGTCGTGGTTGAGAAAAAGGTGAGTTTTTAGTTTGTTCTTTTACTATCGAGAGTCTTGATGTATAAAGCGTATCATCATTTCACAACCAAATATACTGGATATTTAAATACCATAAATATTGGGTCCTTCGGACACAGAGATTTTGTTCCATTTTAGTTTGCACAAATACCATCAAAAAAGAAAACAAACACACACAGCCCTTAAAACTGTGTATGCTGCATTATCAGGAATATTCCTCAGCACACAAATGTTGTTTTACAACTTAGAATCTATAAAACCCAAAATTTCACTTACATTGCAAGCTTTGAATCTTCTCTCCTATCTATGTAAGTCGGCAGGTAGGGATCAAAGGGCATATTTACATCACAATAGGTCCTAGGACCTTGCACCTTTTCTTCAAAATGCAGATGAACTGGCACAGTGAATATTAAGGAGAGCTATAGGAAGTTGTATCTGCTTTGGATTGGTAAAAAAAAAAAAGAAAAAGAAAAGAAAAAGAAAAAAGGCTAATAACTTTACTAGGTAATGATGACAAACTACCCACATTTATCCCACTAAACTCACATTAACTGCACCCACATTATAAACTCCCCTTAGTTGGATTCCCAAAATGCCCACAGGCACCTCAATGTCACCACAGATAAGGGGAAGCTTGAATGGAAAATCAAAGTGGAAAGTGAGATTGGAAATAGAGGAAATCTTCATCAATTACAGTTAAGATGGTTTATTAAAGCTAATGTAAAAAAGGAAAAATGTGACCATTTGATTTTATTTCTGGAATGCTAAGATCCTTCTAGTTCCAAACTTGGCAAGTGAGGGGTACTGAAGCTTAGTTTCCTTAGCTTTCTGGTAAAACCTCCTCTGTTTCTATGTGTCTTTACAGGAATGTTATTAGCCTTTTAGGCTGAGAAATTCTTTCTTGTATAAGTGATAGGGTACTTTCCAGGGCTCTTATCATCCTTGACCCTCTTGAAATTAGATACCAACAGTACCCTCTCCCAATAATTTACCATAAAAGATGTCCTCCTTTTCCAAATGCAGCCTGGGGGAGGAGAAAGTATCACCCCTAGGATGATAACCAGAGTTCTAAACAAATATCAATAGTTTGAGTAGTTTTTAAGAATTTAGTTCATTATTTGGAGCCTACATTTTCAGTATTAGAAAAAAGAGAGAAATATAAAATCAAGAAAATCAAACAAAATCTCTATAATGTTAAATATGAATTGGAAATGCCAGTATCAAATAGGCATACATATTTTATAGCAGTATCACTGAAAAGGCCTAGAAGCACCAACAATACAGTAGCAATGAATCCACTTAGGACTAGTCTTGAAAACCAGTGCTTCTTGAAAGAATGGCAGACTCCTGATTTGGGTGCCTTGTTCTTCCAGAAAGCAAGTGAGCTATGTGAGACTAAGCAGAGAAATGCCAAAGTAACATAAGAGTCAAATTTAAGGATCTTTCTATTGGGCAAAGATGGGACAACTTGAATAAGTAAACAAGTAAAGTGAAGTAAACAAGAATGAATTCTTGCAGTTGATTAAGACATACTGGGTACATAAAATCACGTATGTCCATAATGATACTAAAAAAAAAAAAAAAAAAAAAAAAGCAGGGGATGAGGGAAGAAGCCAAAGCACATCATCAAAAGCCCTAATTCAAGCAAACAAGGTATAATAATACACTGTTTTGAGATAACGAGGAAAAGTTAAATAGAGATTTGGTCTACGGGGTTAAGCATACGTGACATGTTACCCACTTTCTTTTAGACCCTTCTTTTGACTGCCTTTTTTTTTTAAGGCCTGACCAGACATATTACCTTTTATCTTACTAAGTCATCTTGAGCCAATCTCCTTTTTGCCCTATGTTTCAGCCACAGAAAGTTCTTCAAGTACCTATAAACTGCTAAGGACATTCTTGTTTCACAGCCTCCACCAATGCCATTCTCTTTTCTTTGCCAACAGCCACACATGACACCAAACTCAGCTACAATACTACAGAAGGTCTTCTGCTAACTTTCCAAAACTATTGGCTGCCATGTCTCACACAGCACACTTTGACTTCCTAGAACTTACTCCATATCATAGTTACACATTTACTTTGCATTTATTTGTAAGAATCTGCCATCACCACTAGAATAAAAGATCTCATAAATAGTGTGCTGTGTCTTTTGTTCTTGGTTACATGGTCAGGTCCTAGGACAGCGTCTGACACATAGAAGATGCCCTAAAAACATTCTCTGGGTGAAATACAAATTCAATTTTAAATTAAAAAAATATTTATAAAATGCATAAAAGTATTAGATGGGCACCTGGGTGGCTTGGTTGTTTAAACGTCTACCTTTGGCTCAGGTCATGATCCCAAGATCAAGCCCGAGAACAACCTCCCTGCCCTCACAATGGGCTCCCTGCTATGAGGGGAGCCTGTTTATCCCTCTCCCTCTGCTCCTCCCCGCACTCATTCTCTTTCTCTCAAATAAATAAAAGTCTTAAAACAGTAATATAAAGATATATGTGATTCATACAAAACACGTTTGGAGATGAGTGTATTCATTGTACCTCTTGCACTTCACTATACCCTAAATAGTATGTTGACATCATCACAAAAAGCAGGTAGGTTTGATAGTATGTGGACATGTCTTTCTAAATCTGATTATTGACTAAGTTTTAACAATAATAAATCTTAAAATATTTTTTAGCTTTACAACATATGATATTTACTCTTGACCTCAAATTTCTTCTCTTCCCTGCTTTACACACTGAGCACCAACATCAAATTATGCAAGAAAACTTTCTTTCAGAATGTATATATCTAGACTTGCCAGAAATTTAAATAAATGGAAATGAAAGAGGCTTCTTTGCTTCAGAAAGGAATGGACTAAAGACTCCACAAACACTCTTTATTTTCCTTTCATTAAATAGGTTTTTGTGAATGCAGCTTCAGCTGAGGCAAAGAATCATTCATTGTTTCATAAAACTGGGCTGACTTGGCAAAGATTTTTGTTACAGGCAATGGGAAGATGCTAGTGATCTGTTTTTGAAAAATCACATTTAGAATGTTTTCTCTAAAAATTGCCATGAGAGGAAAAAATATAGACTATGCAAGTATTATCTCATAAAAAGAAAATTAAGAGTCATAGAGGAGGGAAGTGAAATGGGAGAGGATTCCTGTCCTATAGATAATTCTTGTCTTTGCACTTTTTTTTTTTTTGTCTTTGCACTTTTTAAAAACTAAAAGATTACCTTAAGAAAGAGCAGTTGCAAACATACTGAAGCAATCTTTACAAGACACACTCATCTTAGCTGCTTAGATGAAGGAAAACAAACATATGAAGAAGGTTCCATATAGTATGAGGAATATAATTAACTAATTTCAATGAGGCTTTTTTGTCTTCACAGTTCAAATGATCTAATTAGAACTTCTATAGAGTTCAACTTCCTGGAAATAATTACATTTTCTTTTTTTGTTCTGAAAATACGCTTTTTATGTCCAACATGGAGCAACATTACCTTCACGATATAATTATTCTTGTATCTGACAATGAACTTTTTTCCCAGAGGTATGGTTGTGTAATTTTCCTAAAATGAAATTTACCCCTTTTAAACATATAGTTCACTGAATTTTAGCAAATATATACAGCCATGTAACAATCACCACAAGGAAGATGTAGACCAGTTTGCCTATCTGAAGAAGTTTCCTCTTGACCAAGGTAATGAATTTCCTCCCATTACCCTAGCCCAAGACAGCCATAAATTTGCCTTCTGTCACAAAAATATTGTTATTTCTAGAATTTCATATAGCTGGAATTATACACTACATAATATTTTTTTTTGTTTTTACTTATTTCACTTAGCACAATGTTTTTCCATTTTGTAGCATATATCAAGAATTTATTTTATTATGAATTCTGTGTGTGTGTGTATGTGTGCGTATGTATAAATTTATTTATCCATTCACTAATTAATAGAGATGTGGCTGTTTCCAGTTTGGAATAATTATGAATAATAAATGTTCCTTAAAACAATCATTAAAATATCTATGTGTGGACATAAGCTTTTCTTTTTTTTTTTAAGATTTTATTTATTTATTTGACAGAGAGAGAAAGATCACAAGTAGGCAGAGAGGCAGACAGAGAGAGGAAACAGGCTCCCTGCTGAGCAGAGAACCTGATGTGGGCCTCCATCCCAGGACCCTGGGATCATGACCTGAGCCAAAGGCAGAGGCTTTAATCCACAGAGCCACCCAGGCGCCCAAGCTTTCTTTTCTTTTGGTGTTTTCTAGAAGTGGAATACCTGGGTCATATTTTAAGTGTATTTAATTTTGTAATACAGGTATCTTTCTCCAAAATGGCTTTATTATTTTGCATTCACACCAATAATACTGGCTTCATAAAATGAGCTAGGAAATACCCCTTTTTTTTGTTAATAATTGGTACTATTTCTTTCTTAAATGTTTGGTAGAATTTACCAGTGAAATCATTTGTATCCAGAGTTTTCTTTGTTGGGTGGTGGGGGGAGGTTTAAAAACACATTAAATTACTTATATATCTATAAGTATGTATATATGTAAATAGGTTATATATATTATATAATATATAAGTATCTCTCTGAATAGCTCTCTGTGTGTGTATTCTCACTAGTAATATATGATTCTCTCTCTCATGATTGTGATATTCTTCTTTATTGACTTGTTGATAATGTCTGAATTTGTAGGTGTAGGGTTTTTCATAGTATTCTCTTACTATCTTTTTAATGTCAGTTGTGATGCCCACTTTTTTTTTGGTCTTGATTTAGTTATTTGTTTCTTTGCCTCTCTCTCTTCAGTACCTTGATATACCTGTCAGAAAGTGTATCTTTTTTGGGGTGTCTGGGTGGCTCAGTGGATTAAAGCCTCTGCTTTCTGCTCAGGTCATGATCCCAGGGTCCTGGGATTGAGGCCCACATCAGGCTCTCTGCTTAGCAGGGAGCCCGCTTACTCTCTCTCTGCCTGCCTCTCTGCCTACTTGTGATCTCTCTGTCAAATAAATAAATAAAATCCTAAAAAGAAAAGAAAGTGTATCTTTTTTTTAACATAATTACTTTTGATTGAAAAGATTTTCTCTACATTTTTGTTATGGTTTTTAATTTCATTAATTTACAGTTTAATCTTTATTATGTACTTTTACTACTTCCTTTCAGATGCTTCCTTTTTCTTCTTAAGCTCCCAAGTAGAAGTTTTAGTTACTGACTTTAGATCTTTTTTTTTTCCCTATTAGAAGACTTTCATGTTATAAATTTCTCTCTAAACTTTGCCTTAACTCCATCTCACTAGTTTGATAAGTTTTATCTTCTAGGTTTGCTCAGTTCAAAGTATTTTTTTAAGATTTTATTTATTTATTTGATAGAGATAAACACAGCTAGAGAGGAAACAAAGCAGGGGGAGAGAGAGAGGGAGAAGCAGGCTTCCCACAGTGCAGGAGCCTGATGCAAGGCTCAACCCAGGGACTCAGGGATCATGACCTGAGTCTGAAGGCAGACTCTTAAGGACTGAGCCACCCAGGCAGCCCTCGAAGTATTTTAAAATTTCCATCCAAACTTCCTCTTTCTCTTTGTTATTTAGCAATGCATTATTTAATTTCCAAGTATTTGGGGATTTCCAGGTATCTTTCTTGTACGGATTTCTCGGTTATTTCCATTAGAGTTTGAGAATATGCTTTGAATAATTTCTATTCTTATAAATTTGTTAAGATTTGTTTTATCTCCTATAATTTGTAATTGACACTTGGGAAGAATGTGTGTTATGACTGTTGACTGGAATTTAATGATCAATTTGTTTGATTGGATCTCTCCCCAACCCTGTTTCTGTTTTCCTCGTTCTGTCAATTAATGAAAGAAAGGTGGTGACTTCTCCTAATATAATTGTGGATTTGTCTATTTCACCTCTCAGATCAATTGGTTTTTGACAAATGAATTTTTAAGCTCTACTGTTGAATCTGTTCACATTTAACATTTTAATATCTTCTTGGATAATTGTCCTCTTTATCATTATGTACTATCCTTGTTTATTCCTGATAATTTTCCTTATTCTGAAACCCACTGTTTGATATTAATACAGCTACCACATTTTTCTTTTGGTCGTGTCTACATGGTTATCTTTTTTAATTCTTTTGCTTTAAAAAATAATAAACCTGGGCACCTGCGTGGCTCAGTGGGTTAAAGCCTCTGCTTTCAGATCAGGTCATGATCTCAGAGTCCTGGAATCGAGGCCTGCATTGGGCTCTCTGCTCAGCACGGAGCCTGCTTCCTCCTCTCTTTCTGCCTGCCTCTCTGCCTATTTGTGATCTCTCTCTCTGTCAAATAAAAAATAAAATCTTGGAAACCAAAAAACAAAAAACAATAACCCTTTCAGAATGATTTGTATTTATGTAGAGTTGCAAACATAATATAGATAATTCTCTCTCACCCAAACCCTAACATTTTATATTACCAGGGTTCACTTTTTAAAACTTAGACACCATTATTACTTCTCCAGAAACATTATTTTTCTGTCTCAGGAATCAATCCAGGATACCACATTTATCTAGTCACCACGTCTCTCCTTCTTCCCTTCTGGTCTGGAATGGTTTTGTGGTCTTTCTTCATTTCCACAGTAACTGAAATATTTGTGGAATGTTTCTTAATTTGTCTAATGTTTTCCTCTTTACAAGATTTGCATAATAGGTTTCAGGCAAGAAAATCGCAGAGATGAAGTGTCTTTCTTATCCCATATCAGGGAGTACATGATATAACCTTATCACTGGTGATAATAATCCTGATCATTTGGGTAAGGCAATGTTTAATAGGTTTCTCTACTATAGAGTTACTACTTCTCCACTTTCCATATTCTGTTCCTTGGAAATAAATCACTAAGTCCAGCCTACACTCAAGATTGTGACAGGGTGTGTTAAACTTCACATCCTGTAAGAAGAGTATCTATCTATCTATCTATCTATCTATCTATCTATCTATCATTTATATATCTATCTACATATATGTTATCTGAAATTCTGTGAGAATGGTTTGACCTCTCTTTGCCATTCAATTGTTCATTTATTTATTTAAGCATTTATTCATATTAGTATGAGTACTTATTTTTGACTTTGTGTTGTGATCCAGTAGCACATTACTTATTCATTTTTCTTCAACTATTACAGCTTTGGCTACTCAGACCTCCTTCAGGTCCAGCTCAGTCTCCTTTAACATGTTCTCATAAAATTGTTTTTAGAGCATCATTTTACTTTAGCTTTTCTGAACCTTTAAGTGGGTTTCTTCTAGGCAGCATATAGTTGGGACTTGATTTTTCTATCCACTCTGATGACCTTTATCTCTTAAATGGTACATTTAGACCACTCACATTTGTAGTGATTACTGATACATCAATATGGTTGGATTAAAATGTACCCTGTTTTTAGCTGTTTCCTATTGGGACCATTTGTTTTTTGTTTCTTGTTTTCTTTTTTTGTCTTCCCTTGGTCTAACTGAGCATTTTATGCTTTGATTCTCCCCTTCCCCTAAACAAATGCATACACAAACATATGTACATATAATTTGTACTGTCCTATCACTTCCTTGGTTATCTTGAGTCTTATGATATGCTTGAGAAAGACATTCTTCATTTCTGTTACTATGGTTTTGATTTCTAGTATTTTCATTTGATTATTTCTTATAGCTTTTAACTTTTTTGCTGAAGGTACCTTTATTTATGTGTTACCTACCTTTTCCATAAGCACCTCTCACTTAATAATCATAGTTGTTTTAGAGATTTTATTTGTTTATTTATTTATTTAAGAAAGAGAGAGATGATTTGCAAGTGAGAGAGGTGGAGAGAGATGGAGAAAGAGAATCTCAAGCAGACTCCATGATGAGCAAGGAGCCTGATGAAGGACTCAATCTTATAACTCTGAGTTTATGACCCGAGCTGAAATCAAGAGTCAGATGCTTAACCAACTGAGCCACCCATATGCCCAAATAATTAGTTATTTTAAAGTTCCTCTTATTTGTAACATTTAAGTCATATGTGAGTCTAGTCATATAGATTTATCTTTTCAGACTGTGTTTTCTCTTTGTAATTATTTATTAAAAGCAAGACATACTGTACTGGGTCATAGAGACTAAGGTCACTTTTGTTTATGAACACACCTTTACTTCTGAAAGGTTTTTGGTGTGGGAGGTTGTGTTATTATAGTCAGCAGTTGGACTAGGTGTGAAGATTTTTAGTTACTATGGTTACCCCATTCCATCACAAGCTTTAACTATCTCTAGTGATACCTTGTGTTTATGGGGAGGGCTGCATTGCCCTGTTATTTTTATTAAATATGTGCTAGCATGGAGGTGGGAAGCGTAGCAGAGGGGAGCATTTCCTAACGTTCTGATAAAGATTCAACCTTAGGAAAGCACTTTGAAGTTGGATATTGGGATAAAGAACTATTTTTTTATTAAATATTCACAAAAATGGTATGTCAATCTTGTTAAATGGTAATATCTTAGCTAGAAAACAAGTGGAGTAAGAAAGATTGGGGAAAAGATTTAATAAGAAAGTTGCAAAACTACCTTGGTAAAATTAATTTATTAATCTCTGTATTATGTCCTGGAAACATAACACAAAAGTTATTCTGTGAGAATTACCATATAGAAAATACAAGTAAAATTACTGTGTAAAGTCTTTCTACTCTATGTATACACATAAATTAATGAAGTAGTTCTTTATAACTAGCAGTATCCCTAGGGAAGAAAAAAAGAAGGGTTCTGTCTCTGAATCTTTCTTTTCCCTCTATTAACTTCCTTCCAGTCTCTAGTAACTTTAATTTGGCCAACTTGGATGATAAATACTCAATACTAATTTTCATTGTCTATCAGCTGAGTAAGACATGATAGATCACTGGTATGTTCTTTACAAACAATATTTCACCTCATTAGCCACTTTATACATTTATTTTTTGCTAGCTGCTTTTAAAGAAATCTCAATGTCTAAAAGTTGAAATGTCCCTTGGCTCAATCCTTAACTACTCTTGAAAGTAGCTCCATGATAAAATCCTAGTCTTTAAACATTAAACATTTAACATTATATGCTAATAATTCCCAAATTAGTATCTATATACTGGAGCTCTGCCCTGTAAGCCACACTCTTCTATCTCCAGTTTCCCTGTCAATATTTCCCATTTCAATGTCTAATAAACACCTCCAATTCAATATACCCAGAATCAAATGCTTTTCCTATATAGCCTGCTTTCTTTAAGTTCTCATACATAGATTAAACTCTATCTTATCATCTCTCTCTACTCCTTCTCTCATACCTCATATACATCCTGTTTAAATCCTTTAGTGCAATCCTCGGCATATATATATATATATATATATACACACAATGCACTCTCCTTTTCACTCCACTGTCAACATCACCTCTTTTCTGAATTACTGTAATAACCTCTTAAACTCTACCTTTCTGTCCATTTTTCGCCCTTTCAATATTTACTCTTCACATAGCAACCAGAGTGATTCATTTGGAATACAAGTCATATTGTGTTATTTCTCCTTTCAAAAACATCTGATAATGGATCATTTTACTCAGAGTGAGAGCCAGACGACTTATAATCACCTATGAGACCTAGATATTCAGGCCCCCTTTGTATCTTAATAACCTTTTATATTGTCTCTTCTTTCCTCTTTCACTTCAGTACAGCCATACTGGCTTTGTTTCACTTTTCAAATCTGCTAAACACTGCAAATTCAAGGCTTTTGCACTTGATTTTTATCTCTGTTTGAAGTGTTTTTCTCCCAAATAGCTGCATGAATTTCTTGCTTCTTTAATTATTAGGTAGATTAAATAAATCAGCTATTTAACTATAAATTAATTCTTTTAAAATCATATGAAATAGAACACTCTCTTCCCCAATATCCCTTATGCCCTCTACTGTGTTTTCAGTTACCCACAGCTCTGCTTAACATAGTATATATTTGTTTATTGTCTATTTCCCATTATGATATAAGTACCTAGATGGCAAAGAAGCTGTCTATCCTATTTATTACTGTATTACCCTTGCCTAGAAGCACATTTGACACCTAAGAGTCACTGAATCAATGGTATGTATGCTGAGTAAATGGATGAATAATCCTGTTATTTACTGTCCCCCAGAATGTTTTCTATGGACAACTCTATATAATACAGTGTCTTTTTGACTAGAGGCTAGATCTAGACTCCTCCAGTTATTTATAAAGATTTTAACCATCTTTTTATGTGTTCCCAAAGGTCATCTTCTGACAGTCATCAAGAAATACAAATAATAGAATATTGACCTGCCCAAAACTTAACCCTCAATAGCACACAATCCACTAAGTTACAAAGAAGCTGTTCATTTGTACATATGGCTAGTGACTAATGATTACTTTATAGCCAAGCAAATATTTTCACCAATGGAATTAGGACTTGGAAAAAAATTTCTAAAATTTAATCATTTATTGTAGAAGGAGGTGAGATTTAAAGTGTTTTTACTATTTCGTAATTGTGTCTAAGAGGGTTGACAATCCAGGGCTATGTTTAATGAGGCTAAAATAACCAATAGTTGTGACATTAAAAAAAATCCTGTAAATTTCATTTTGTTGTTATAAATGATATTTTACGTTATTTGCAATTCTATTCAACTAAGGATGGATATACATTTGGTTTTGGTTTATAGCCAAAAGAGAAACCTAGTCTTTAGTTAGCTTCTAAATCTTTATGCCATGAATATATTCAATTCAAATAAAAGAGCCCTCTTAGTTAAACCTTGCATTCTATCCACCTAGCATCAAATGCAGTGAAATTAGAAGGTCATATAAAACTTCTAATTAAACACACAGGTTAAATACATAGATCTAGTGTATGGATTTAAAAACTATGTTAGAGTGAAAGCATATAAAATTACAAATTTAAGGTGTGTACATTTAAAATGTGCAGTGCATCCACAAAGTCCTTTCTAACAGCAGCAGATGACTATGACCCTATTCTACCATGAGTGCACGTATCAAGGAATTATACCATAAATACACCCAAGAGAAATCCTTGCTAGCTAATGATGAAGGATATATAACCCAGACAGCATTTATCATTTTGATTTTAACACAACTATATCCCAGTATTCAGACCTTCAAGATTTGTTTTGGTAATAGTGTTTCTAGAGTTCACCCTGCTCTTGAAAGCAGCTGCAAATATCCCCTCAGGCAATTCTGTATTATTGCCTGAAGTATCAGCGATGAATTCAGTTCAATCCCACTCAAACACTGTGATTATGTACTATAAAGAACACCAAATTATAACGTGCAAATACTATGATTTCTCGAACTATGGTTACGTATGGATCAGGACTGCTCTCTGCAGAGCTACTGCCCTGAGATAATTTTCTTTCTCAGACTATAAAAGAAAAAAAAAAATTACCAAATCTTGGTTTAAAACAATACATCCTTTTTCCTTTTTTCCACAGACACTACAAAATTACAAACAACTTTTTTATTATATATACAAATTTGTAGAGGATGAGGAGGTGGTCTGCCTCAAAACTCTTTTACAATAATAGAGGTAAAAAGAATTAAAAATATTGAGGTAGAAGGATGTGAATAGAAGGACATGATTTGCAAATGACCTTTTTAGCCTGCTTTCTTCATGATCTGAAAAGCAAAACTGATTTAGTCACAAGAGGATTTGCATATACCAGCACAATTTTCTCTGAAACATCATAAAATTTGTCTCCATAGTAAATTAAAAAAAAAACACAAAAACATTTTTAATTCTTTCAATAATACCTGTTACCTAGTTTAAAATTCTTCCATATTTTCCCAACATCCTCACCTACCTTCATCTCTACTATTCCTCTGAATATTATGAGAGTGTTCAAATATTAGCTCTCAAATTTTAAAAATCCTCTCAAGACCCCTTATTTTTTCCAGGAACCACCTCAGCTTTCTGTTTTCACAGTTAAACTCCTCAGCATTTATTCATTATCTTTATTTCCCAATCTCTAATTCTACCCTCAATCTACTTTTCCTGGGCTCCTCTCTTTGTCCCTTTGATGAGTAGTTCTTTTCAAAGCCATCAAGGACAATGAAAAGTATGCTTAATTACTCCTTTTCTCTTAATCCATACTCAAATCATTTTAAAATCCTGTGGTCTTGGGTGCCTGGGTGGCTCAGTGGGTTAAAGCTTTTGCCTTTGGCTCAGGTCATAATCCCAGGGTCCTGGGATTGAGGCCCACATGAATTCTCTGTCAGCAGGGAGCCTGCTTCCTCCTTTCTCTCTCTCTGCCCACCTCTCTGCCTACTTGTGAACTCTCTGTCTCTGTCAATTAAATAAATAAAATCTTAAAAAAAAATGTACTGAGGTCTCTAATTCCAAAACATTACCAAAATCCCTCCAATTTTCTTCATCTGTACAACTGCCCTAGTAAAAATATCCTTATTTTTCCTTTGGAATTTCTCTGGTCTTCTCTTTGATTTCCCTTCTATTTTTCTTTCTAATCAGACAACAACCATTATAAAATATTAATCAAATAGTATTCCTCAGTAGCTTTATTTCTCTGATTAAAATTCTTCAGTTGCTTTACTTTGCACTTAAAATAGAAATCTCCCATCATGTCCCATGGAGCCCTGTATTTTCTGGTCCCTGTCTATTTTTTGGCCTCTTTTAACAAAATATCTTCTGAATTCCAAAAAAGCAATACTTTAACTTAATGGACTCTATTTTGAATAGGAATTGAAGACCATGACTGAAGGTTACAGAAGAAGAAATTTTAACAGCAATCTTTCTTCAGAATTCCTGAACTGATAGCAGTATTGCCAGAGGGTGGACAACAATCTTCAATGAGATGTAACTGATAGAAGTAAATGAATCAGGGAATTTGGGCCTCCCATCTGCTTTCTTTACCCCTTCCTTTCTACTCTCTTCCAATTTGCAACAGCTAGTCAGTGTCCCTACTATGAATTTTCTAAAGCAAATCTCCACCTCTCCACCATACCAGTATTCATTCTGGGAGTCTGTTATAAAAATCTATTTTTTGATTGAGACTCATTCACATAAGAAGCTTAATTTTCCTAGGTAGGTATATGGATTCTAAAAATGCTTAATATTTAATCCTGATGTGAGTTTTATCATATAATTAAAGCTGTTTTAGAAGATATGAAAAAAAAGTAAATGAGTTGAAGCAGAGAGCAGACAAAAAGAGACACATAATCAGAGCACTATTTCATAAAGTCAAACTCACCTTCTGACAAGTCTGGCCCTGAAGGCAAATGCTTCCCTTTTCCTATTGATTTTATGGGATGAATTTGACTTTGAGTCTCTCCCTTTTGCTTTCCCTACCCTTAATTCCTTTTCTCTTCCTTCCTCCCTGCCTCGCTTCTTCCCTCCTTTTCTTTATTCTTTTCTCTTTCTTTCGTCAGAGAGAGAGAAAGAGACAGAGTGAAAAAAAAACAAAAAGGGAAAGCAGCAGGCAGAGGGAGAAGCTGCCTGCTGAGCAAGGAGACCCATGCAGGACTCAATCCTAGGACCTTAGGATCATGATCTGAGCCAAAGGCAGCTGCTTAACCAGCTGAGACATCAGGCATCCCAGTTTCTTCTCTTTCTTGATTCTCTTTCTGTCATGGTCTTATTCCAGGCCTTATGCAAAGCCCACTAGAATGAATAGCAATAACCCCAAATCTTGCTCTGTTTTATCTTTTATACTATGGTCAGGAAATCTTTTAAAAAGACTATGTGTGAGGTTCTCAGGAAATACAAATGTTCAAAAAGTTAGGTCACTAACCTACTCAAAGTCCTTCAATGCCTCTCATCACCTTCAGGTTAAAATGCAAACCTTTTAGATCCATCTATGGGCCATCTGGCTTGATCTACCTCAGAAGGTTTTTCTCCTGACACTGTCCAAGTACTTAATGCTCCAGATTATGAAAATAATAATTTCCCATAAGAACCAACTCTCCCATGTCTCTATGTCAAATACAAAAGTGGATATATTTTTCAGAAAAAATTATTATGAGGAAATCAGATCTGAAGGTGGTATGGAAGTTTGAAGCAAGAACCTGTTTTCCATACAAAACTAAATTGGAATGAATTTCCCAAAGATGAAGCATATTGAAGAAAATAAATCACTGACAAGGACTCGTGGCTTCTAGTAATAATAGCTACATGTGCCATAATAAGAGAATGATTTGCTATGTCTTCTGCTCCAACAGAATTATTTACAAAGAAGTTTAGAAGTTTTAAATAACCTAAAGGTACATGAATTTTTCTGGATCTACACAACATTGCAATGATTTAATTAGGGTGTGACCAACCTAACACCATCAGAGCTAATGATAAATTTAGAGAAAACAGTGCTGACCTTTATGAATAGTAAAACACTGAAAAAAAATGATGTTGCAGAATCATAAACCTTTTACCCAAATGGTTTTAAGGACTCTACTACTCCTTTGACTAAATAGCTTCTTTAATATAGCAAACAGGTTACTACAATTAGATCACTCAAATTGACATCAATGGTCTCGAGTATAAAGACACACACACACACACACACACACACACACACGGGACACCTGGGTGGCTCAGCTGGTTGGGCGACTGCCTTTGGCTCAGGTCATGGTCCCGGAGACCCGGGATCCAGCTCCACATTGGGCTCCCTGCTCTGCGGGAAGCCTGCTTCTCCCTCTCTCACTCCCTCTGCTTGTGTTCCCTCTTTGGCTGTGTTTTTCTCTGTCAAATAAATAAAATCTTAAAAAAAAAAGACACACACACACACACAAACACACAAATCACAGATGTGCACCTAGGTGGCTCAGAGGGTTAAGCCTCTGCCTTCAGCTCAGGTCATGATCTCCGGGTCCCGGGATCGAGTCCCACACTGGGCTCTCTGCTCAATGGGGAGCCTGCTTCCCCCTCTTTCTCTGCCTGCTTCTCTGCCTATTTGTGATCTCTCCTTCTGTCAAATAAATAAATAAAATCTTTAAAAAAGCCACAGAAATATTTTCCCAGCTAAAGTAGTAACCATAGTCCAAAAAAAGAGATAGCAGATGATTCATTAAATAATCTGTATTATTTAAAATCACTGAGCAAAAGGCAAGAGAATGCTTATTATATGTAAGTAAATTTAAATACTTTTATCATTTAATTTTGACATTAAACCTACACCACTTTACAGAAGAGGAAATTGAGACTAATGGACTTTAAAAAATTTTCCCAAGGAAACATGGCTGGTGAACAGGAGAACTTGGAATCAAGCCCAGAATTGTTATTCCTAATCCCCAAATGCAGATAATAATAAATATATTACAATTTCTGTGATTACTAAATAAGATAGTATATTAAAACTACCCATCACCAGGTTCAGTTCACACTGTATGTTAAAAGAAAGGCTCCTTCCAGTCTAGTTACAAGGGTATTTCCATAGGCAAGGATTTCGGCAGCTTTATAACATATTTCCTGGACAGTTCCATACATATACACTTCTACTTAAATTCTCTAACCTTGGGATTGTGAATTTCAATGCCTCATTAGAGGCAGGTCAATAACAGCAACCTGCTGGTGGGCCTTTTAGGGCTTATGGAGAATTGGAAAGTGTCCGCCACAGGTAGGTGTATCAAAATAAAAACAAAACAAAACCCCAGCTGTTCAAGGATAAAAGCATTTTCTGACATACAAAGCTTGGGGGCAATAATTTGTGAACTTGACCTACATGCTGAGGGCAAAACCAGACCCGTATTAGCTTGGCATAGAATCCAGAATCAGAGAGCAGTTATTATATCCTACTCTTTTCATCCTAAAGGATAGCCTCATCTAGTGCAAAGTGCCCACAACCTTTAGCATGTAGCCATAGTAATATTTTCCTAATTTCCCAGTTTACCAACCCTAGGCAAGACTGACAGACCAAAGATAACACCTAACATGGGATCAGGCCATCATTTCTCTAGTCGAGATTCTACCTCTTTCCTTTGAAAATGTGAACTAGTGGCAGAGACTGCAGTGGGACTTCACTGAGCATTCAAGCAGAATGATAATATAAAGTAGACTTGAGTTGCAAAGGCATCCCTAGTTCACAAGGAAGCTAATTATATGGGAAAGCAAGAATAAGTAGGAGCTGACTGTGAAAAAAGTGAGCTAAAAAGAGAAGACTCACATTGGGTAGGAGAGATGACAGAGAGAGAAAGACACAGATCTTGTAGCTTTTCTGGGTACATAAACAATTCTGTTTCCAACTTTTCTGGGTCTTTCTTGAGGTCTGGCTATACAGTAGCATCCAAATTACATTTCCATGTAATTTTCATTACATGTCCACAACTTTCTGATATATCATCCATTTCATATGATTAGATTTGAATGAGTTTTTAGAGGTTGGCGCTTAAGGGAACTCAATAAAAACAAACATCAATTTCTCCATTAGATGCTTTTTTTGTTGTTTCTTTCCTTTTTGTTGTTTTAGCAGTCTTACTTTATAGAATGTGTAAATTCCCTCTTCTTAGGGAATTTGCATTACATCTACGTCAATGCTTAGAGTATCTTGCCCTGTTGTAAGTTTTCTAAATTCCCATACAATGCTGAGACAAGAAATTGGGGGCCAGTGGGAAGGGTACTAAGAAAACCTCTGAGAGTCACAGGTCTCTAGAGATGTATAATTGCTTCATTTTTATAGATATTCCCAAAATTCTTTCCCAAAGCACAGGCACCACTGAACAATGTGATACCTTGGCAGGTTTATTGCAATATTGCTGACATTGAAAATGTATTTTAATTGCATGATAGTACTAACATAATAAAGCACAAATAAAATGTATTGCTGATGGGTTTTTGTTTCTGTTTTGTTTTGGTGTGGTAGCAATAACAAGAAAGACAAAGACATAGCTTGGGTACTCTTCCAAGAGGACACTCCTGAGTATCTTGAAAGAGGACAAGATGATACAGTAAAAAAAAAAAAAAAAAAAAAAAAAAAAAAAAAAAAAAAGCAAATAGAATATAAGAAAAACACTCAAGTTCTCATCTTGGTCTTGAGGCTTGCATGTTATTTGAAAAAGGCACTTACACTTTTTGTTTTATACAATAGTCACATCATTTGTAAAACATCAATTTGTTTAACAAACATGTGTATTTGCTATGTATTTAGACTGGTCTAAGTTATGTGATATAGAAATAAATTGTGGGTGAGAGGATGGGTTAAATAGATGTTGGGGACTAAGGAGGGCACTTGTGATGGGCACTAAGTATTGTTAGTGTTGAATCATTATATTGTACATTTGAAACTTATATTACACTGTATGTTAACTAACCAAATTGTAAATAAAAACTATAAAAAAATGTTCTGCTCTAGAAATAGAACATTCAGGCCAATTCTCCTGAGAACGATAACTAGAAAATATGAAAAAAATTAAAAATTTTTATTTGAAATTATCAGAGCTTCAACAGTGCTGAATGATTATTAGGGCAAATTCAGAAAGAACAGGTAATATGACATGAGAGAACAGAAAATGTGAATGCAAATTGGGAGTGAAGGGCTGTTATTCCTCTAGACATATATGTCAGGCCTGGAAGATATTCTTCAGAGACCTGAGAAGTTGAGCAGTTCTAAGAGACTCATGCCAAATATTGGTGTGGGAGACAAACATTGGAGTTCAGAGCCTATCAAGGTGAGAAAAGAAGCAGATAAATCCTCTAGGTTTTCATCTAGAATCATAAAGTATTGTACCCTCCAGATGAGGGTGAATCAGAAATAGAATTGTTCTCCAAAGGATCAAGGCCCAGGTTTTTTCCAGTTTTACTGAGATACATTTGACATATAATACCATGTAAGTTCAAGGTGTACAACATGATGATATCATACACTTATATGATTATTGCAGTAGGATTAGTCAGCACTTCCATCACCTTGGATAATTATCATTTTATCATTTTTTGTGATGAGAATATTTAAAATGTATTCTCTTAGCAACTTTCAAGTATACAATACAGAACTATTAACTACAGTGACTTTTCTATGTTTAATTTATTCATCTTGTAGCAGAAGTTTGTACCTTTTGATCACTATCTCTCTATTTCACCCATTCCCACCCCCCTGGCAACCTCCATGCTCCTTTTTCCATGATTTAGGCTTTCATACATTACATATATAAAATCATACATATTTATTTTTCTCTAAGTTATTTCACTTAGTGTAATGCAATAAAGGTCCATTCATGTTGTTGCACATGTCAGGATTTCCTTCTTTTTCATAAACAATATTATACACCAACATATGTGTGTGTGTGTGTGTGTGTGTATACACACACAATGCCTACTTACATACTATTTTCTTTATTTATCCATAAATGGACACCTTAGTTGTTTCTGTATCTTGATTATTGTGAATAATGCTGCAATCAACATGGTGGTACAAATACCACTTTGAGAACCTGATTTCATTTCTTTTGGATATATAACCCAAAAGTAGTTGTATTTTTAATTTTTTGAGGAAACTCCAAACTGTTTTCCATAGTGGTTATGTCAACTTACTTTCCCAACAAGAAGACACAGGGTGCTTTTCTCCCCCAACATCCTCACCAACACTTGTTATCTCTTGTCTTTTTGTTAGTAGCCATTCTAAAGATATGAAGTGATAATCTCATTGTGGTTCTGATTTGCATTTCCCTGATGATTAGTGATCCTGAGCATCTTTTCATATACCTGTTGATCACCTATATGTCTTCTTTGGGAAAATGTGTATTTAAGTCCTCTGTTCATTTTTCAACTGGATTGTTTGTTTTTTGCTATTGAGATGTATGAAGTAGTTACATAGCTTAGCTATTAACCCCCAATCAGATAAGTGGTTTGCAAATAGAATCTCCCATCCCTGAGGTGCCTTTTTACTTTGTTGATTGTATCTTTTGCTGTACAGAAGCTTTTATGGTTAATGTGGTCTCACTTTTTTATTATTGCTTTTGTTGCCAATTTTCTGGTATCATATGCAAAAAGCTGTTGCCAAGACTAATGTTAAGGACCTTTTTTTCCCGTGGTTTTCTCCAGGACTTTTATGGTTTTAGGTCTTATGTTAAAGTTTTTAATCCATTTTGAGTTAATTTTTGTGAGTAATTTAAACTGGAGTCTAGTTTAATTTTTCTACATGTGATTTTCCAATTTTCCCAGCAACAGCTATTGAACAGTTATTGATTTTTCAGTGTAGCAATGAACAAATTTCTCAATGAAACACTGTCTTCTGTTTAGAAGACAATGAAATAACTTCAAATTTTGGAGATTGGGATGAGGGGTATTCTTTTTAAAGTCTTTATCTCATCAAATTTTCTTCACAGTAAAAATAAAAGAAAGAAATTTTATACCAAAGAAAATAAGAGAGAATTTGCCATAATCAGACGTGCATTTAAGAAAATACTAATGCATCAGGTAT
Organism: Spilogale gracilis; assembly: GCA_004023965.1. Lineage (NCBI taxonomy): Eukaryota > Metazoa > Chordata > Mammalia > Carnivora > Mephitidae > Spilogale > Spilogale gracilis. The sequence continues at coordinate 127,327 of PITA01000996.1, forward strand.
AAAAAATATGATTCCAAATACTAGCCATAACATGAAGACAGAATGACAAAGAAATTAAAATAGATATTTACTGGAAAAAAGCAATAATAATATCAAGAAGTCTCATAGACTTGAGACTTACCACTTCCCTGGTCAGTCTTAAATATTCAGAAGACTAATTTTTTTTTCTTTTTAAATAAGGAAACTACTTATTAGTTTTAATTGTTCATTGGGTTAATTCATTTACTTGAAGCCCAATGGATGAGTTGAATATCCTCTTCCAGGAGTCTCCTTTACTCTTATTATTGAGATAAAATTGACATACAATGTTATATTAGTTTCAGGTGTATGACATATCGATTCAACAATTCTAGACATTACTTAGAGCTTACCATGATAAATATAGTCAGTCACTGTCTACCACTCTAGAGAATTATTATAATATTAGTGATCATATTCCTTATGCTGTACTTTTCACCTCCACAACTTACTTATTTTATAACTGGAAGTTTGCACTTCTTTATCCTGCATCTATTTTACCCATCCTCTCATCCACTGTCCCTCTCACAACCACCAGTTTGTTCCCTGCATTTAAAGGTTTTTTTTTTTTTAGATTCCACAAACAAATGAAATCATATGGTATTTTTCATTCTCTGTCTGATTTATTTCACTTAGTATAATATCCTCTAGGTCCATTCATGTTGTTACAAATGACAAGATCTCATCAGAAGCTTCATTTTTGCTAGTAAAATGACAACACACTTTTCTCTCAAGGGAAGACTCCTATTCACTGAGATTCCAAGACTAATGTATAAATTCACAAAGCCAAATTTTTAAATTATGTGCATACCTCTCATAATACTTAAAATAGTCATACCCATAGGACAATTCCATTTTCTCCATCCTATTGTATTATTTTTCTACTTTTGATCATATTGTATTATTTTATCACAGATAATTCTGTGAGAATTGTCACCAAAAAAGGGAAAGAAATTTTTGAATAACCAGACTGTCTTTAGACAAAACTATTTAGAATGTGACTACTTTTCAGATTCAAGCTGTACACAAACATCTCATAATATGAATTCTTTGCCAAAGAGCAATATTACCCCCAGTCTGTTAAGTGAGGCTACCACTAGTGTACCCAGGAATATGGTTTTCTGATCCATCCATGGATAATAAACAGTGGTCATGTCTCCCCTAGACTTATATCTATATTTGAATAAGTTAATGTGGTCAAGCCAACACTAGAACCATTAAATTTCTTGAGGTACTTTGCATATTCTACTTTATTACAGGTTGATTTTATATTTTAAATAATAGAGAACTCATATATCTCCCATTTTTAACATTTTGATGACTTCATCTATACACAGACATTGAAAATCTTATTGCTATTATTATTTTTTTAAGATTTTATTTATTTGACAGAGAGAAACACAGCCAGAGAGGGAACACAAGCAGGGGGAGTGAGAGAGGGAGAAGCAGGCTTCCCGCTGAGCAGGGAGCCCGATGCGGGACCACATCCTGGGTCTCTGGGATCATGACCGGAGCCAAAGGCAGTCGCTTAACCAACTGAGCCACCCAGGTGCCCCTCTTATTGCTATTCTTAAGTAAAACAAATAGAAATACATCAAATGTACAGGTATGTGTGTTATACTACCTTGACTCTGTTAGTTATTGTTGCTCTAAAAAATATGATACAAAATTTTAACAGCTGTTTTTTCAGCTTACCTGAAAAATGACATTTTTCACACCATTTGCAGCTTCATGAGGACTGACTGACAGGCAATGCAGAATGTGTAAATGGCTCTCTTTGACATGTTACGAATACTGACAATCAGTTAAAACTTATGCGGTAGAGCAGTAATATACAAAACTAAAGACATGTTTAAAAAGTACTGGAAGGGCACCTGGGTGGCTCAGTGGGTTAAGCCTCTGCCTTAGGCTCAGGTCATGATTTCAGGTTCCTGGGATTGAGGCTGGCATCGGGCTTTCTGCTCGGCAGGGAGCCTGCTTCCTCCTCTCTCTCTCTGCCTATTTGTGATCTCTCTCTGTCATATAAATAAATAAAATCTTTAAAATAAATCAATCAATAAAATGTACTGGAAGGGGCACCTGAGTGGCGCAAGTGTTTAAGCACCTACTACTGGTTTTGGCCCAAGTTGTTATCTCAGGGTCATGAGACTGAACCCCATCCCATGTTGGACTCCATGCTCAGTGCAGAGTCTGCTTCAGATTCTCTCTCCCTCTCCCTTTGCCACTTACCTTTGCCCTTCCCCACTGCACACACTAGCTCTCTCTAAAATAAATAAATAAATCTTTTAAAAATAGTAAATGTACTGGAAAAAATGGACACCACTTCAAGATTGTGGACCAAAAAAGTTAAAAATCTACACAACTAGTAATATAACAGGAAAACACTGCAGCAGCCCCATTTGTTCCAGAGGACTGATTCACTGTAGTTAGATGGAGGGAAGGTTCTTATATATCATTGTCCTAAAGCACTAAGGAAATAGTAGATAATGCATATGGCAGGTAGATATGACTAAACAGGTGGGAAGATGTGAATAACTGACATTGGAATATTGAATTAAAGACCTTCTATCCTTTGGGGACTTGGAGGGAATGTGCTATGTTTTATTCCTGACTTAGGCACTTGCCAATTAATGAATTATAACTGTAAGTTAAGAGCTCTGCTCAAGTAAGGTCTTTCAAGGCAATGCCTTATTAGCCATAACAAGGCTCCCCAGACAAGGAGAAGGAAAATCCAATCATTTTACAGATGAGGAAACTGAAGATCAATATAATTTATCTAAGTTTCTAAGGTTACACAAGAACTGAGATTTATGTAAGCATTTATGCTTAAACTAGTTAAACACAAACAGAGAAGGTAAGATATAGCCTTAAAAGCAAAATAAGAGGGGCGCCTGGGTGGCTCAGATCATGATCTCAGGGTACTGGGATTGAGTCCCACATCAGGCTCTCTGCTCGGCAGGGAACCTGCTTCCCCCTCTTTCTCTGCCTGCCTCTCTGCCTATTTGTGATCTCTTTCTCTGTCAAATAAATAAATAAAATCTTTAGAAAAAAGCGAAATAAGAAAATTAGTGGTATCAAATAACAAGTTCTATTAAAAACAGCATTATGAAGTGATCATCAACTAGCTGAATGAAACATATAGAAGAATTGCACCTTTATAGTATATGATTGTATAATTCATGAGACTTCCTCTGAACTCAGCACTATCAAACAACCTGCATTATATTTTATCCAATTTCTAGCATGATCTCTCAAGCAGGGCTCAAGTAAACTAGAATCCTCACCTGAAAGAGTCCATCGCTTAAATGACACGGACATACTATTGGTAAAGAATACTTGAGAGTTAGGGGCGCCTGGGTGGCTCAGTTGGTTAGGCGACTCCCTTCAGCTCAGATCATGATCCCAGAGTCCTGGGATCAAACCCTGCATCAGGCTCCCTGCTCAGCGGGAAGCCTGCTTCTCCCTCTCTCACTCCCTCTGCTTGTGTTCCCTTTCTAGCTGTGTTTCTCTAAGTAAAATCTTAAAAAAAAAAAAAAAAAGAGAATACTTGAGAGTTGATTATGATAAAACAAAACAAAAAAACAAGTCTTAGAAAAGAGCAGAAACCAGCAGCTATTTATGTAAGTTAAAAGGAAGAACAAGTGAAACTGACAAAAAATAGACATAAATCAGTAATCTACTTCTTTGTGTGTTGTTCTCTTAGATTAAAATCTGGTTGTTTCCATTTTATTGCAGATTCATTTACAACTTTGAATATAGTTTGTTGGCCTTATTCTTCAGTTCCCACATTAAAATAGATGGTTAATATCATTTCATAGAAGAGTTTCTAATTAAAATTGGATGAAACCTAAGAGGACAACCTAAATTGATTATTTAAAAATAAGTAGATCACAAATTTCACTGACTAAAGATTTACTGTTTGTAAGGAAAAAGGAATAGATTTTATGTGAAAGGGACTTAAGGCCAAATGATAAAAAGAACACAGAATCAGAAACCTGGTATCTGTGGCAACATCAGTGATTCCCAAACTTAGTGGATCTTCAAAATCACAATTTATACTCCATCAGAAATTTCAACTGAGTAGTCTTGGGGTGATTCAGTAAATTGTTAACCAGCCATGACTCCCAAGAACAACATGAACATACAGACACATACAACATTGCAGGTAGGTCTAACAATCAGCTAGGATGGGGGCTCACTGAGTTAAATCATCATGGGCACTTCACTCTGCCTCATCTGTAAATATAAGAGGTTCACATGAGATGACTTTTTAAGTGACATTTAAGTGACTGCAAATTTTACATTTCTGATACAGCCTCTTACCTAGTTCAGGTGTTTATTCTAGAGAATGCTTGACAGATGATTTTCAGCTTCGCTCAGACAGAACTTGGCTCTCTCTGGAGGCTACTTGTCCCACTGTTATGATGTTCCTTACGCTGAGCCAAAAAGTGCCACCTCCACTGATCTGAGTTTTACCCTTTGAAAACACGAATCTCCCTGCTCCCTGATAGCCTTTCAAATATTTAAAAACTGATCTTGCAACTTTCCTACATAATTCCTTTTCCAGGTCAAAAAAGGTTTGAAGAGTATAGCCATAAAAATATAATTTTTTCTTGATAAGCCCCTTAAAATGGAACAACCTCTCAGAATCAATAAGATGTTGTTTCACTAGAAAGGAAGAAAAATCAGTGAAGTAATTTGGAGTCTTGTATTAATAGTGGCAGTTAGAGGAAATCTTGCCAAGAAGGTGGCTGAAGAAAACTGTAGGAGTGTTTTTTTTGTTTTTTTTGTTTTTTAAAGATTTTATTTATTTGACAGAGAGAAACACAGCCAGAGAGGGAACACCAGCAGGGGGAGTGAGAGAGGGAGAAGCAGGCTTCCTGCCGAGCAGGGAGCCCGATGTGGGGACTCGATCCTGGGTCTCCGGGATCATGACCTGAGCCGAAGGCAGTCGCTGAACCAACTGAGCCACCCAGGCACCCTGAAAATTGTAGGAGTGTTACAGCCTACCAACATATGGGGTATGGCAGTTTACAAAGTGAGGAATGAAAGATGGAAAAGAAAAAAACAATAATAGTCACACACATTTGAATAACTTTTAAAATTAAACTGTGTAGGCTGTAACACATATTTTTAAAATTATTATAGTATTTTAAATAGCCTGTTTCTATCAAGGAAAAATTAATTGAATCGATGCCCAGATTATTAGTATGTATATTCATTCAAATATAATTGCATTCATATATAATATGTGATTAATTACATAAAAATAAGATGTAGTCTAAAAAACAGAGGATAAAGGAGGCATGATACAATTTTTCCTGAAAGCATGAAAACATGGGGCACCTGGGTGGCTCAGTCAGTTAAGCATCTTACTCTTGGTTTCAGCTCAGGTCGTGATCTCAGGGTCATGAGATCAAGCCCCATCTAAGGCTCTGCTCTGGGAATGGAGCCTGCTTAAGAGTCTCATTCTCTCCTTCTCTTTCTTTCTTCCTCCTTCTCTCCCTCCCTCACCCCTCCATCTCTAATAAAAGAAAACATGAAAATATGATCAAAGTAAAAATCAATTACAAACCAATTCTAAGAATGATATAAATAATAAATTCCTTTAACATACAAAAGAGGCTAATTCAGGATAAATAAAAGTACATTTTATTTACGGTTCAGGAGAAGAACTATTAAATTTATTTTAAGTGGTATGTTTATTAGCTAAAAACATGAATGTAATCAAAGCTTTAAAACCTAGTTTTACCACTCCTCTTTCTTATAATTAGCGTTTTTTATTTTTCCTTCATTCAGTTTTTCCTTTATTTTACAACAAACTTGTTACTATCCTACTCATTCTTCAAAACTGTTATCACACACTTTATAAAATTGTTAAGTCAAAAGTCCTTTTGTCCAACTCTGCTATGGGTATTTTTGTTTTTTTATATTACTGATCAGTTTTTCTTATTGAAATTCTCTACCTTTAAGTTCCAAGACCTGAAATATCTCGATATTCATTGTACTTCTGTCTTTCTCGGGATTTTCTTCTTTCATTTGTCCTTCTACAAGAAGCCAACCTTTTTTTTTTTTTTTAATAATACAAAATCAATAATAATCAGCCTTAATTCAAATCTCTACTTCTGAACTTTCAGTCAGCTTCTAATCCCTTATCTTGAGCTCTCTCAACATTTTTACTTGAATTTCAGGCTATTATCTCATAGAATTGAAGGGTGTTTGAGTTCCAACTGACCTGAAGATCATCTAGTCAAATCTCAAGTTTGGGGGCATACAAGGGTATAATTTGAAAGAATAACCATGTGAAGTCACTCAGATCACAGGGGTAGGACAAAGACTAAAACATAAATTCTGAATACTTCAGTCCCCTAGTATTTTATAAACATGGATGAATATAGATTAAATTTAGATTAATTCATAAATTATAGATCATAATTTATTAAGGTAAATTAGCATTTGGAGCAGGACAAGATTAATATTTACAATTTCAGACCAAATATATATTTGGTAAAGTTCAAGACTGACTCACAAAGAAGTTGTTGGGATAAGATTATTTTTGAAGTTTTTGAGAACATATAAAGTAAATTGCTTTCAGATTGTTGGCTCAGTTCATGTTGCTTGATACATCTGATGTCTCAACTATTCCTCAAAATTTGGAATCTTCTCCAATACCTTTATTAATGTCTTTAACAAATTAAGTTATTTGGGATGGCAGCTTAAAGAGCTCAGCAGACCCAGTTCTAAGGAAATACTGGTAGATTACTAGTGAAAAGTATGATAGGTAACCATTTAAAGTCTGTGGAAATGGTTCCAAAAACATAGAGAGAAAATAAAGAAATAATATTTTAGAAATAATATTTCTAAATTCCTGATAAGAACAGTGAGCATCTGTGCCACTTTGACCATGGCATGCTCCCTCTCTCCCCTGTTCTTTTTCCCCCCCTGGACATTAAGCACAACTCGCCCCATGCTTGGTCCTTCTGCATCAATTTCTCTCACCAACGAACTTTCCAGGTTCCTCTGGAGCCCTGGAGCTGGCTCTACTTCCTCCCTCCCCTCCATGCCATGACCCTTGATATTGTTGTTTAGCTCTAACCAAGTAATACAGCTTGGTTGTGAATTAAAACAAACAAACAAAAAGTGATGACGGAAGCTCTAATCTAGGCACTGTGATCAACAAAGTCTTGCTTCCACCACCTAAACTCCCAGTCGAAAGATATGGTGTTTCAATATTATAGGCAGGCTACCAGAATTTCTCTTGACCTTCTCCAGGTTATAAATTGCAGAGGCTAAATTCTTAGTAAGTGTGGTCAAGAGCTCTCTTCTTCAATCCATCTCCCACAGAGCAGAGGATCTGCCTCAGGCTGAGAATTTTTCAGGCCCTTATTTCCCTTGCCCCAATTCATTTGTAAGATAAAAGTTAAATATCTGAAGAGGAAGCTGAGAAGACTAGAGGCTCTACAGGCACCCCACACTTTCATAAGAGAGGAAGATCATTTAAGGAGAAGGAAGATATTGTCCCTCTTTTCAGTTCTGGAGCAGGGGCACTGAAATTTTGTCCCCTGGGATAGGCAGTTGATATGAATAAAGAGCTCCAAATTTCTCTTCAAAAGAACTGAAAACTGAATATTATTTGATTGTTGTTGGTGGTGGATATTCCATTTCTGAGTGGCTCTAAACTGGCTCTGGACACAGTTACTGTCAGATTGCTATCAAATGTCAGAATTTCTTTGATTCCAGTTCTGGACCCTGTTCTGGCCACAAGTCTCATTCATCCTGCCATTGCAGAGATATTCCATAAATCATGCCAAATATTTGGTCAAAGAACTTAGGACTTTGCTCATTTTATTCTTGCTAAATCTAAACCTGATTCTGAACTCCTATATCACAAATTCAGAGCAACAGCCTAGACTGAAATCTTATTTTAAACTTAACTCAATAAAAATAGCAAGTCCTGGGGTGCCTGGGTGGCTCAGTCAGTTAAGGCCCTGTTTTTGGCTCCGATTTTGAACCCAATGTCCTGGGATCCTATCAGGTTCCTTGTTCAGCAAGGAGTCTGCTTCTCCCCATCCCTCTGCCCCTCTCCTCTGTGCTCTTAAATAAATAAACGAAATATTCTTTTAAAATAATGTAAGTCTTTTCCCAGCCCAAATTACATAATATTGAATTTTGTGGAAAATAAAGTGTAAAATTATGGTGTCTTTTCCCCCCATAAGGAAATTCTGAGTACTTGATCTATTTAGATTAAAAAAGAAAGTAAACTTAATAAGCAGCATGGAAGTGTGTATAATACAGTGAGCCATTGGCTCTATTCTAACTTTTGTTCCTCCTTTCAAATCAAAATACTTTTCCATGAACCCTCTTCCTCCCACTGAAAAATCCTGACCACTGTGGTTTGCTATGTATTTCCCATTAATTTTTGTATTCCTTTATGTCACTAAATATCTTCCTTGTACCCGAAAATTCAGTCTTTAGGTTTTCTTCTAAAACTATGTAAAAAGAGTTTGAGGCTGATATATTTTCAAGGAGATACATAGGAAACTTCAAGGAAAATTATAGTTTACAAGGATGGTAGTCAAACATCATCCACGACTTGTATTCCATTTTGTTTGGTTTTGGTTTGAGAAATAAAAATTTACATTTCCAGACAAAAATCAAAGTTGGCACATGTTTCTCCCCCTTTTTCCATGTAAGGAAATTCTTGTCATTAATGTAAATGTCTCAGAATTGAGAAAATGTAACTTCTCAATGTTATTAATGATTGTTACCACTTTGTAAGTACAATAGGTTATTTTTTTCCAGCCGGCAACCGTGTAACAATTTTATAAATGCACAAACTGACCTGGAGGATGTGAACCTCAGACTGGAGTGGTAGAGTTGAGATGCAGAGGGCTGGGACATTGGCAGAGGAGGGATTCTGGCTGCAGGGTTCCTTCCAGCTTAGAAGCCAGGGTCAGTGCCGCCATAGGAACTGAAGTTTTCCAGAAGCCTCGAACGCGTCGAGGTCAGCGCATGCGCAGCTCAGCCCCTGTGCGTGCCTCAGGTGGTTGTGCAGCTGCAAGGCATTTAGGCCGAGCTAAATCCGCCATTACCTGATGGTCCTGGGCTGAGGCGGCAGCTCACTGCGACCCCGCGTTTGTCGGGGGCAGGGGATCCTGAGGTCTGAGGTTTACTTGATAGTTGGCGAACAGGACTCCTCAAGGATGAGTCTGGGACGATGGGCCGTTGGCACGGAGAAACTCAGGTAAATAAAAAAGAAAAGAATGTTTAAATGTTTAGATGACTTTTAAAGAATAGGCGGTTGGGGCGACGACCACGGCGCTGAAAATCCGCATGTAACTTTGATGCCGAAAAAACTTTACTAATTACATGCTTTTGACTGAAAGTCTTACTGTTAACATAAACGGTGAATTAACATGTATTTTGTATGTTATATATATCATATAGTGCATTGTTACAGTTAAATAAGCTACAGAAAAGAAATGCTATCAAGAAAATCATGAGGAAGAGAAGAGAAATACATTTACAATAAGGCAGTTTATTTATTGAAAAAAAATCCGTGGTTAAATGGACCAAGGCAGTTCAAACTTGTCCAGCGGTCAGGTGTGTGTTACAAACTTTGCATTTAAAAGTGGTGCATGACTTGATCATTAAGGCAGTCCCTTTCAGTAGTACAACTGTATAATTTTTAAATAAATATTTAAAAAACGGGTTTATTTACCTATTTTTTATTTTTTTTAATTGACAAATAATTGACATACAATATTGCATTAGATTCAGAGTTACAACATAATGAGTCTGTATTTATGTACATTTTGAAACGGTGACCCCAGTAAGTCTAGTTACTGCTGGTCATCATACAAAGTCGTTACAGTATTACTGGCTATATTCCCTTTGTTGTACATTACATCCCAATGACTTATTTACTTTATAACTGGAAGATTGTACATCTTAATCCTTTTCTCTCATTTTGTCCGTTTAAGACAGCTGATTTATCATAGAATTCACATATTAGAGGGTAATGAGAAAACATGAATAATAGTAACTTTTGGGCTGAAAAACTAATTACATGGTGTGTGCATTTTACAGGGAGTATTTTTTTCATAGATTGGTGTTCATGGGAAGCACATTCTGATGCAGAGTCAGTAGAGGAAGCCACAGTTGGCTCAGAGCAATCCTGGCATGTTTTTGCTGGCTGTGTCTAGAATGTGACCAGTTTTTAAACATGCTATTTCTCGAGGTCGTATATAAAGAAAGGAATCTTGAGGCATAACATAATGTCTCCCTCCATGAGAGAGAGCAGGCTTATTCACCACTTATTATAAAGTGCTAGATGCCCCAGCTTGGTGTCCCTCTTCATAAAGAAATTGTGTGTACAGAAGTCCATCCACTGTGTACATACATCCATCTGGGCCCTTTCATTTGCCACTGTTGGACTTGGGGGACATAGGAGAGCAGATTCAGTTTTCATTCTCATGCTGTTTGCTTTGCCATGAGCAAAACTTAATATGCTTTTGGAATAGAAGTCTTGTTTCTTCTGGCAGTATCCATGAAAGTATAACAGACTAACTTTTAGTTGGCAGGTAAAAGAAAAACAAATTTAGACCCTGACATAGATAACTGTATGGAGAAATTTTTCTTTGGGGGGGCATGGAAGAAGCAAATTAGGCCGAATGAGAAGTTGATCTGCCATGTATTCACACCAAAGGCCTTAACCAATGCTACAAAGAACTTGGTATTTGGGATAACCTTGAAGATGTGCCCCAAACTGAGGCAAGATGGTCTGGCCTTTGTGCCCCATATCAAGCAGTCTTTGCATATGGGCTGCCCACATGATTTTGGGCAAGTTGGTTCTGTGTCTGAAGACAAGGATAATAGGGAACACCTGGTGGTGCACCTCACCCCATTACAGTGGCAACTCTGAAACATCCAATGAATGGCTTCTGCCAAAACAGTGAATTTCCTTTGGAAATTTATGACATTTCACTGTTGTCATGCAGTCACATTTGTGAGTTTAAAAAATAAATACTGTTTTTAAACTTCTGACATAGAATACTGTTTTTAAAATTCTAGTGGCATGTATGAATAGACTCAAATGAAACGATTACTTTGGTCAGTTTTGTGACTCCTATTTTTGAAAAATCCCCTTAAAAAAATCCCTCTAAACTGCCAGTTTAGTGTTTTTGGTTAATTATGGGCAAAATATTATCAACTATCAATGACTAATCTACCATACAAGCTTTTCCCAGGTTATTCTATGCTCCTTCCTCATTCACCTGAACACTTTGGTGATTTCTTATGTAATATCTAGATATCTGAAATGTGGTGTCCAAGAACGTGGGTTATAGATTGTGACAATCGGAATTTGAATTCTCAGTTAAACTCATAATTTTTTTGCTTTATTATAGGCACATTGCTTAATTTGCCTTTGCAACAAATTTCTGTTCATTACAGTGGGAATAATGTATTTAGATCAAAGGATTGTTGTTATCATTTGAGATATCCTGCTTGGCTGTGTGTTTAGATAGGAGTAAGCTCTCATGTCTTAACTACCGTCATTATGTTTTGCTTTAATTCTGTCTAGACTCAAAAGCTTTCACTTTGTCTTATGAAGAACATTCACATAAATAAATCTTGGGTTTACTTCATTACCTGAATCTCTCTACTTTTTTTTTTTAAGCCATTGGAAATCTCTAATTTAACTTGTATCTCAGTGCTTGTTACAGTGCCTGACACACAAAATGAACTTGATTATTGAATTAATGAGCAGATGGATTAAATAATGAATTTTCCAATGTTGCTAGTTTGATCCAGAAACATAGAGGTATGTTTAGAGACCTTCATAACAAATGAAAATGAAAACAAGGCTGTCAGTAAGGATGGTTTTGAGCAACAAATGTAGTATCTGAGGACAATGCTGGAAAATATTCAACAGAGGAACATGGACACTTGACAACAGATTTTTTTCTATTCTTTACCATGATTGTGATATAAAAAGTGGTAGAGTAAGGCAAATAAATATTTTCTTATTATTCAGGGTTATCAGTACAATGATACATGGATTCATAAATAGTAACAAAGAAAGGCACCTTCTTTGGAGGAACTTCATGGAAGGGTCGCTGCTTAATGTATAACTTGAAGTGCAGGAAAAACAGTAAAATTAAGAGATAGGTAACAGATGGGGTCTTGAGGGAGTGTCCTAGAAAGTCATATGAGTAAAATGTGCAAAGTTGCATATGTGGGTGTGAGAACTTATTGGGAACTATGAGTAATATAGCTAAGGCGGCAAAAAATGAGTAAGTGGTAAGAGTGGAGGGAAGGTCTTTGTTTGGATTCCTCCAAAAAAAAGCCTAAGCCAAGGACTTAGGTGCTTAAATTTTATTTGGAAGGCAATCCCAGGAAGTAAGAATGAAATAACTGGAAGGGTTATTTAAGCAAAAAGAAAAAGTTAAGGTAAGAATAACTATCAAGATCCCTTTTTTTGTATAATGGAGACACAATTTCACCGGGGCTCCTGAGAAGGATAAATGATATCTCCTAGAATTGTCCTCCTAAAGGAAGGAAGGCTGGAAGATTTACCTCCAGGCACTCAGCCCTTGTTAAGTGAGGTTGTCTTGAGCATTAATTCCTCCATATTTCCAGGATGTACTTAGGAGTTCTGCAAACCAGGCACCACCTTTCACCCCATGAGAAGAATCTTTGGGGTGGAAGGCACGTGAAAGATTTCCCACATATAACTAGATGGGATATTGTTATAAAGAGATGAATTGGAGAAATAAACAGTGCCCATAAACTCTCCACAGTAATTGCAGTTGATACTAAATCTGGGCTGAGGGGATGTGATGTGAGGCACAAAAATGTCTGCTGCAGGTAAATAAACAGGGCCAGATTATACAGGCCTTGAACACCTTGTTAGGGAGCTTGGAATTTACCTATTTACATTTATGAACTGTAGCCTGTGGAGTACGAGAGTAATATGACTGGATGCAGATATTTTAGGACATGGAACATCATATCCTTGATGTTCATAAGCACATATGATAGATACATTAAAATCTCAAAAGCCAGTTCTTACTAATTGCAAAAGGACTTCATAGTACTTTATGCAAGACCTGCCAGTCTAGAGAAGAGATTATTTTTTTTTAATTGGCATTGTCTGCCCCCCAATTAAAAACTCCTCTTAATAGGACATTTAGTGTAAGTTAACTTGAAATAGTTCTTAACAAAAAGTGTGTTACTGTAAAGATATATTTCTTCATTGTTTTGTTAAGTGGTTGCTGTATAAAAACTATACTGAAACAGTGGTTTAAGAAAGGAATTACTTACTGTTCACAGTATGTTCACTAGGAGCCAGCAGACCTATTCTGGGCATGGCTGGAGAACTTTTATTCACTATTTTCCTAGTTCCGGTGGGCTGGCCAAGCACCTTCTTTCTATGGGTCTGGCCGAAGCATAAAGGAAAAGCAGAAATATGTAAGGTTTCCAAAGACTTGGGCTTATAACTGGTTCACTGTCACATCTGCCTCATTCAGTAGCCTCATAAATATGATGAGCAAACCAACAATCAAGAGGCAGGAAAATAGACTCTCCTGTTAGTGAGAAGGCACATGTCAAAGTGTGTGTACATATATAGATAGGAAAAAATTATAGACGATGATAATATCTACCATACTGTACTAATATCTCAGGGTTGCTGTAACAAATAACTACAGCCTTGGTGGATTAAAATAGTTGTTTATTATTTACATTTATGAAGGCCAGAGGTATAAAATTAGTGTTGGAAAGCTTGGTTCTTTCCAGAAGCTCTAATGAAAATTATGTTTCAGAATTCTTTTCTAGCTTCTACTGAGTGTGGGCAGTCCTTGGTGTTCCTTGGCTTGTAGAAGCATCACTTCAGGCTCTCTCCATATTTCATGGGATATTTCTGAGTCTCTTTATGTTGTCTTTTCTGGCTCTTATAAAGAAAACCCATTATTATAGTTAGGGCCTAACTTAATCTAGGATGATCTCATCTCAAGATTCTTAATTTAATTATATCAGCAAAGACATATTTCTAGTAAACTTACATTCTGAACTTTTGATGAACATAACTTTTGGGGCACCACTATTTCATTCACTTCTACAAACTCACTTGCAAATGTAGTGTTTTTAAGATTTTTACCATAAGTACCATCATTTCCAATTTCGTGTTTTGTTTAGCACCCTAACTGTGTGTGTGTGTGTGTGTATATGTATAAATACATTTTAATTTTATATGTATATATATATATGTAGTTATTTTAGTTTCACAGTAATTCAGGAGTCAGATACTATATATCTTTCATTTTAAATAAACCAGATTTTGATGATTAAATATTTCATGTGTGGAAAAACACTCTACTACTTAGTATATTTTACTCTTAGAGTACTGAAGTGGGAATTATGTGAAAAATCAATCAATTTAATATACAGGTTTGATTTAGTTTAAATGTACATACGACATGAAAAATGTTACCAAAACCAAATGTTATCAAAACCTAACAGGTAATATGTCATTGCATATTTCTTATGCAATGCTATATTGCACAATGGCAACATGTCATTGCATATTTCTTAATTTTACATGTTTTCAAAGCATACCTCAGTTCTGAACTCATAAATGTGGTACGAATCAATCAGACATGCAGTAGGTCATCAACTGGTGATTTGGTACAAGCTTCCAGAAAAACGTGGAGCAAAAATAACCTATGATACAGACTTTTTGGCAGTAACTCAAACCTACGAAACTCTTGGAAGTATACAAAAATTGCTAAGGAGTTAGATTGTTTGTACTCACTCCTGTCTTCCACGAATTATACAACAAAGCTATGGAAGAAAGCAGCATTGGAGTTAAAAATGTGGCCCCAGACTGGTGCCAGTACATGAACTGTTTATTATCTTTTATTGCCAGTCCACAGTGAGATAAGTACAAATTCAGAATATTTACCAACCTTTATTGAAGTTTTATGTTACTTCCACATCCTAATGCTTTTGAATTCACTTCATTGAATGTGGGCTAAATCTTTTGAGTTGCTTGTGGAGTTTTAGGTACTTGTCATGTGTACATATAACAGTATTTGATAATTAAGGATTTATTTTTCAACTTTATTCCAAAATGTATTAAACCTAGAATCCATTTCTTTCCTCGAAAGGTCATTTAAATTTTGGGCCTAGCTATTGATGAAGGAGTGAAGATACTTTGAGAATCCAACATAACTTGCATTTTGGATAATAGTTATAAGCAATTATCGCGAGTTTGCCGAAATTACTTTAAATTTTTTTATGCCATTCCCTCTATTTACCTTTTTAAGAAAGCTATCCCTATTCTCTTGAAACAAAATGTAGGAGTAGTTTTGATATCAATCATCCTCTGTCACATACTGATAAACATGTTGTTCATTCAAAGTTTGTGAATATATGTTTAAAATGGAAATCACTATTGACCTCCTTTCCTGAAAGTTACAATTTTTAATAACAAAATTATAAGTTTAATAACAATTATATTAATTGCCTATGTACATTTTTAATTAACTTTTAGTGAGAAACAGAAATTTTGCATTTTGTCTTTCTTCCTATTTTATGCTTGTTATGATTACATTTATTGAAATATAATTGCATATCTAGTGGTTCCAAAATAAAAGGGAGAGTATATCAAAATGTCTTTATCTTTGTGTTTTTTCCCATTTTATTTTCCTAGTAATATATACTTATTTTAAAAATATATTGGTCCATAAAATATTGGTATTTTAAATAAATGACACAGCATGGATAGTTTGAAAAGCAATGAAGTGGATAATTCTTGGCTAAGTTTTATTAATTTTCCAGAAATGAGTAGATACTTGTATGTTAATGGTATAAGTCATATTACTTTTCAAGATCTCAAAGCAATAGCCAGACTGCATAGGGATATGATAACAAAAAAAGTATGGGGATGATCTGTTGAATAATTTATTATGATTATATTAATAATTATAAATATAATCTGACAATTTTATATGCTCCATTGATTATTTTCCAAATCCTTGTGATTTGGGAAATGAAATGTTCATCCATCATATCCTAATTGAGTACTTCCCAGAGGAATTTTGATGGTGATGTTACTACTAAAATATTGACCAATGAAATGAGGAATTGTTTTTCAAATTATTCTTTCCATCAAAATTAATGTAGAAGAAATTCTGTTGGTAAATAAAATTGTATAATACAACAGCTAGAGGCAAAACACCCCCTTATAGGAAAAAATAAATCCAGAAAAACACCTCAGTTTAGAGAGGTAGAGTGCAGCATTTCCAGTAATTCCTACCATCCTTTTGTTTACAGGTAATAATGATAATATACAGCTACACTTTTTTGAGCACGTAAGATGTGCTAGGTGTCTACTCTGTGCACATATGCATGTACACCCATGTGTATATACCCATATATTCTCTTTCATGCTCCAGAGAGACCTGTGATTTAGGTGCTGAGATGTCTTTTGATGTGTGAACTTGGCTAGGCTGTAGGGACCATTATTCAGACAACATCTAAATATTGCTATGAAGATATTTTAAAGATGTGATATTGTTGACTCTGTGAAACAGGGCCTTAATAGAATTGCTGAGCCCATCCTAATGAAGAAGACATTCCATTTGTGGACAGTAGCTATACTCCATGCCTAGAGTTTGCCTGCCCTGTGGAATTTAAATTTGCCTAGCTGCCCCACAATCATGTAAGCCAATTCTTTGCAATACATCTCTTAATATACATCTGGTTAAATCTTGACTGAAACAGGTATTATTATCTACCTGCTTACAGATTTTAAGAAGTTAAATTCTTTATCCAAGGTGCAGTTAGTTTTGCCAGGATAAGGATCTGCACTCAGATTAGCAACTGCCAGAGATTTACACCCTTAAAATTTGTGCCCTGATGTTATCCGAACAATAGTTGTCAGCTATACGTGACCACCTTTTAGGTTTCTATGTAACCAGCAGACTTTTCATCTAGCTCTGGTTATCTTTTAGCAATGAAGAGGTGGACTTTAAGATCAGACAGAACCTGTTTGTTGCACATCCTTTAAAGTATGTTTGAAAATAAAACAGTTTATTGACCGTAGTTCTCATTAGTGAATGTAGATTAAACCAGTCCCAACTTTTTGAGGCTAGAGTTAGTCTCTCTAAAGAAATGGTGTGTATAGATATCCAGAGTGTCAAGACCCTATTCTTCGGTAACAGTAAAGATTTCTAGCAAAGGTTATGATGGGAAGGACATAGTTATGGGTACTTTAATTCCTCTTCTCAGCTCTTCATTTAGAACTCTGTCTTTTGGTTTGGATATAATGTGCTTTTGGCTTTCATAAATACTTTTTTCTACTGATCCTCACAACTCTAAGAGCTAATTGGAGTGGATAATTTTTTATTAGCCATGAAATGTAGCACTTAACAAAAATAGAACTCTTGATTAAGATCACAATTCCATAATTGGCCAAATCACAAGTTAAAAGCAGTTTCTCCAACATCATTCTTGCTTTCATGCTCCACATTTGATTACTCTTCCATCAGCCATATGCACAGGGTTCCTTCCTTTCAAGTTTCTGATGACCCAATCTAAGAATTGAGAAACAAGGGAACACTGGGAAGAAATATTTTACTCATGGATTATGCAATAGAAATAACAGAATAAATAAGTCAATTTATATATATATATATATATTTTTTTTTAAAGATTTTATTTATTTGACAGTGAGAAACACAGCCAGAGAGGGAACACAAGCAGGGGGAGTGAGAGAGGGAGAAGCAGGCCTCCCGCCGAGCAGGGAGCCCGATGTGGGACTCAATCCCGGGTCTCCAGGATCATGACCTGAGCCGAAGGCAGTCGCTTAACCAACTGAGCCACCCAGGCGTCCCCAATTTATATTGTTGATTAACAAATTACTACATACTTAGCTGCTTAAAACATGAATTTATGACCTCAGATTTCCATGGTTCAGAAGTCCAGCATGGCATGGTTCATTTCTTAAAAGCTGAAATCAGGATGTCAGCCACAGTAGCAGTTCTCATCTGGGGGTTGGTGTTTTCTTTCTAAATCACTAGTTGGTGGCAGAATTCAGTTCCTTCTCTTGATTTTGACATGGCCTCCTCCATTTTCAAGCCAGCAGTAGCAGGCCAAGTCTTTCTCATACATTTAATCTCCTTGATTTCCCTTTTTTCTTCTTCTGCTTTTAGGTGTTCTTTTGGTAGAAAGAATATTAGACCTGGGTTTCCATCTCGCCTCTGCCACCACTAGCTATATAACCTTGGGGGTCACATAAACTTTCAAGTCTTTATTTCCTTAGGTAAAGAATAAGGACACTGAGGGCACCTGGGTGGCTCAGTGGGTTAAACCCTCTGCCTTCAACTCAGGTCATGATCTCAGAGTCCTCTGATCGAGGCCCGCATCAGGCTCCCCGCATTGGGCTCTCTGCTCAGCGGAGAGCCTGCTTCCTCCTGTCTCTCTGCCTACTTGTGATCTCTCTCTGTGTCAAATAAATAAAATCTTAAAAAAGAAAAAAGAATAAGGACACTGAAGTCTACTTTTTTCTCTCAACAGATTTCTTGACACATATTAATTACTCTAGGGTCCCTTTCAGTTCTAATTTTAAATCATTTGAATAAGCAGTTCAGTAATAAAGATGTACTTATTGCCAAATACGTAACAAGATTCCCTAATTATACTCAATAAAAGTTCACTGAATGAAAAAAAAACTGAATGAATCTGAGCAGCACTGTTCAAGTTATTTGTATTTCACAAAGGGTAAAAATTAAGCAAGAATAATAGTGCTTCTCAGATTCCTGACCTCTCTTCAAGATTTATGAATTTTATTAACTGTTGATTCATGTGAAACCCAGTATCTGATAGCTATGAGGCATGAACAGCAATTAATTAGACTGGTGCCACTCAAAAAGAAGTAGGACCTAATGCATAACAACATTAAATCAGTTCTGTAGAAATAGTCTACGTAGATTTAATATCCAGCTACCAATATCAATTTATGTTTCAAAGAAAAAAATATAGTTATGCCCCCACTGTGCATGTTTGTATACATTATAAACAGCTATGAAGTTATTTTTTAATCATTTTATTTATTTATTTTTCAACATGATAAGTGTACTCTTTAATCCCATCTCCCTCACCTACCTCCCCTCTGGTATTTGTCAGTTTGTTCTCTGTACTTAAAGTGGCTGTTGAAAAGTGCTCTTTTTTTGCTTGTTTGTTTGTTTTTGTTTTTCTGCAGTGTGTTGTGACAGTGGCACTGCCGATAGAGGGCTTTGTTTTAAGTTGTTTTTGCTACACACCTGTTGATTGCAACTTCACCTTCCAAACCTGTGGCTTTGAATAAACAATAAAATGCTTTAAAAAAATGCCTTATTTAGCAAAATCAGTGTACATCAAAAGCACTGAGCTCATTGGGAATGTAGGTACTAATCAAAATGTGCAATCTCAAGGAAAACCTGAAAATAGTCTATTAAGGAAAATTTTAATGAGCTAGAGAGTAAAAATTCTGAATTTGGGACATAAATTTTTATGTGGCTGTCAGTGAAGAATAAGAGACTCTTTATGCTGAGCCTATTTTGATGGAGTTATAACACAGCAAACAGATTCCTAGATAGTTGTATGCAGAAAATTTATTGGGAAATAGTCTTAGGATATATAACTTTAAGAAAACAATGGTAGGACTGGGTAGGATGATTAGGTTGACCTGTGATTTACTCACAAGGGCCTTTGTAACCCTGAATCAGCTAATCATTGGCAACCCCAGAAGGAAAAAGTCTTTGGGCTAGACAGTTCATAAAATGAGGATAGTTTCCTGTAGGAGACACATGGACACATGCTGAGTATTCCCAGCAGCTGAGGGATGGATGCTGTTTCATTTTTCTATAACTGTACTTTAAAAAAATTACAACTTAGTGGCTTTAAAGCAACACACATTTATTATATTATAATCCTGAAGGTCAAAACTGAAATAGATCTCACTGGGCTAAAATCAAGGTGTCCGCAGGTTTATGTTTTGTCCTGGAGACTCTAAGGAAGAAGTCCTTTTCTTGCTTTTCCAGCTTCTAGGGGCTGCTCTTATTCCTTGATTTAGGATGTTGTTCTATTTTCAAAGCCAGTGAAGTCATCCTCATGCTTTGTCACTTTAATATAACATTCCTGCCTCCTTCACTTTATTAGAACCTTGTGGTTACATTGGACCCACTTGGATAATTCAGCATAATCATCCTATCTCAGGGTCAGCAAGGTAGCTTTCTGTCTGGACAACTTTGATTTCCCTTTTCCATGTGACCTAATGTAATCACAGGTTCTGGAGATTAGGAAGTAAACATCTTTGAGGGACTATTATTCTGCCTACAATAGGTACATTGACTCCTGAAGAAGATAAGGAAGTGAAGCACACAATATATAGTTGCCAGACTGGTAAATTAGATAGAGAAATGAACGAGGCCACCTCTCTTTGTGGCACTATTCTCTGGCACTTTCTGCCAGTATGTGTTATGTTTTTGTTTTTTTTTTGTTTTTTTGATGGCTTATTGGGGTTAACATTTATATACAATAATCTCAGACATAAATTTATAATTAAATGATTTTTCAATAAATTGGTAGGTTTATGTGACCATCACTACTATTTAATCTACTGTTAAAACATTTCCACTACCCCAGTAGTTTCCACCTGCTCATTTCCAGCAGTCTCCACTCCCATGACCCCTAGACAACGAATTATCTGTTCAGTTTCTATGCTTTGACTTACCTGAATATTCATATAAATGTAATCGCATGATTATATCATATACAGTGCTCTGCATCTGGTACATGTGATAGGCATATAACACACTGTGCTTATCCATTTACTGGTTGATACACATTTAGATTACTTCCAGTTTAGGAATGTTATGAACAATGCTAGTATGAATGTTCATATTATAAGTCTTTGCATGGACATAAGCTTTTTTATTTCCTTTATAAATAGGAATGGAAAGGTAGGGCCATATGATATATATACATTATTTTTAAACCTGCCAAACTCTTCTAAAATAGCTGAACCAGTTTTATTCCCATCACTAGTGAATGAAGGTACCTATTTCTCCACATTCTTACTAACACTTGTTTTTTTTTTTATGTCTTTTATACAGTAGCAATTAGTAAATGTGTATAGTGGTATCTGAGTGTTTTTCAATTTCATTTCCCTAATTACCAAGGCAATTGAACATTTTTTCATGGCATATTAGACATTTACATATGTTCTTTGGTGAAGTATTTATTCAAATATTTTGCCTCTTTTTAATTGGAATTTTGGCTTTTAAATATCAATTTGAAAGAGTTATTTATATATTTTGAGTATATGTTTTTTATTAGGTATATAATTTTCAAATATGGATTGTCTTTTCAGTTTTATTAGTGATGTGTTTTGAAGCACAGGAGTTTTTGTGTTGATGAAATTAAATTAAACACTGTTTCCTTTTTTCTTTAAAGATTTTATTTATTTATTTGACAGAGAGATCACAAATAGGCAGAGAGGCAGGCAGAGGAAGGGGGAAGCAGGCTCCCTGCTGAGCAGAGAGCCCGATGTGGGACTGATCCTAGAACCCTGAGATCATCACCTGAGCCAAAGGTAAAGGATTAACCCTCTGGCCACCCAGGCACCTCTACTGTTTTCATTTTTGAATCCTATTTTGGTGTTGTATCTACGAGATTTTTGCCTATCCCAATGTCCTGAGGATTACGTCCTGGATTTTCTTCTAGAAGTTTTGTAGTATTAAATCTTATATTTGTATGTATGACCTATTTTAAGTTTCATATGTAGTATGAGGTACTAAGTTAAATTTTTTTCAATAGATAATTGTCCTGTGACCATTTGTTGAAAAGACTATCCTCTTCCCAATAATGTTTGTTTCTTTGCCAAAAAAATAATTACCCAAATTTAAGAGTTTACTTTCTGGATTCTCAATTTTATTCCTTTAGTTTTTATGCCTGTACATCAAAAAAACTTTGGCTTGATTACTGAAACTTGATACTAAGTTCAGAAATCAGATAGTGTATGCCTTCCAGCTTTTTTCTTTTCCGAATTGTTAGTCATTACATTTATATACTGATTTTACTAATCACCTTATCAATTTCTATTAAAAATACCTGCCTATATGTTGATCAGTATTTTGTTGAATCTACAGATCAATTTGGGGAGGGTTGTCAGCATAAAAAATAGTGAGTTCTGTAATTCATAAACATGGGATATTTATTTATTTAGATTTTTTGAAATCAATCTTTTATAATTGTCATTGTATATGTCTTTCATTTCTTTAGTTAAATATATTACTTAGTATTATTCTGGTTGCTGTTACTGTGAATATTTTAAATTACTTTTTCTGAATATTCATTGTAAGTATATAGAAATACAATCGATTTTTGTATATTGGTCTTATATGATCTTATTAATGATGTTCATCAATTCTGTGAACGGAAGTAAGTATGTGTACATGTGTGTGCATGTGCACAATTTCCTTAGGATTTTTGATATAGAATTATGTCATATGTGACTGAATTTGTACATTTTTGCTTCTATCTTTCAAATATGAATACCTTCAGTTTATTTTTCTTGTCTGATGCCACTAGCTAGAAACTCTAGTATAATGATGACTAGATACCTGATGAAAGTAGGTATCCTGTCTTTTTCCTATTTTGAGGAAAGAATTCAGTCTTTCACTATTAAGTATGTTATTATCAATAGATTTTTGTAGGTGCCCTTTATTAGTTTGAGGAAGTTATTTCCGTGTCTAGTTCACTGGGTGCTTTATCAGAAATGGAAGCCTAATTGAACATACTGAAAAATGGGTGTATTATTTGTCAAACACTTTGAATTTACTGAGATGATCCTGTTTTGTTGCTTTTTAAATTCTATTAATAGTAACTCTATTATAGCAGAAGTTGTGCCTGGTAATACTATTGATATACTGGCTTGGTGAAGGAAAGTCAGATTTCCTTTTGTTTTCCCTACCTTGATGGCAGTTATCCCACAGATCAAAAAACTGGTGTGAATGTTTTCCTATCAAGTTTAACCAGCCCATTAATACATTTGGAAACTGAGGAAATGACCACCATGTGGGTCTGTAAATGCAAAAGATTCACTCTGAGTTGGACTTACACAGGACTGCATTTATTATCTGGCCAGCATCTACCCTCATTTTAACTAAAAATGGCAAAACAATTTGGTACTTTGGATCTTTGGTTATCAATGCCAGCCCAGCCCAGTAGTCTTCAGAAGCTGTTTGTACTTTCTTTACATACCATATGGTTATCTAAAGTGTTTCTAGGTCAAAAACTGTGGTGGAACAGTTTTTGATTTTATAGAAAAATTATGATAGTACAAAGAGTTTCCAATATATTTATTTCTTCTGTACAGCTTCTTTTGCCTTTGGTCCTACCAACTTAACTCATTTTGGAAGTTATTTAGATCAGCACGTTAGTCTTTTATCCCCTTCATTGAAGTTCTTTTGTACATATGTATGTGCAATAAGATTGTTTTATTTTTAACATAGGACTTTACATCTTTGGATCCACTGAGTTTCCAAATTATTTTTTTATGATTATGTTTCTTTAAGGTTGATTCTTTGTACTGGAAAGTTTTATAGAGTTTGGAAAATGCATACTGTCACATATTTGCAATTACAGTGTTACACAGAATAGTTTCATTGCCATGAAGATTCCTCTGTGCTTCATTTACTCAACCTGCAGCCTTTTCTGGAACTACTGATTTTTCTCTATCATGTCTGTGGTTTGTCTTTTCCAGAATGTCATATAATCAGAATTATCGAGTATATGACTTTTTCATACTAGCTTCATTCACTTAACATTTTGGATTCATCTATGTCTTTTCCTGGCCTAAGAACTTGTTTATTGCTAAATAATATTGCTTCGTATAAATGAGGAATAATGTGTTTATTCACTCATCTATTGAAGATATCATGATTTCCTCCAGTTTTGGGTGATTATGAATACAGCTGCTATAAACATTCAGGTTTTTGTGTAGACATACATTTTCAAATCCATTGGATAAATGTCTTGGAGTGTGATTGCTGGATCACATAGTAATGTTATGTTTAGCTTCATAAGAATGGTCAAACTGTTCCCCAAAGTGGTTCTACCATTTTGCATTTTCATCAGCAATGAATAAGTGTTTATCATTGTCACCAGAAATTGGTATTTTTAGTGTATTTTCTAAATTTAATTTTTATTTTTTAATTTTAGCCATTCTCATTAATGAGTGGTGGTTCTCCAAGCAATTTTTGTACATAATAAACTTTATGAATATATATGGGGTTAGTTGAGGAAAATTTCAAGTCTTAGAGGAAAATCATTGTCACTTGTTTTCTGAGAATGCAGAGAACAAACTTTATTGATATAGTTTATTTTAGGGAGTATATTCTTTTAGTTAATTATAATTATTATTGAATTTTGCCTATACTTAGAAATACATTAACTTAGAATTTTACCCCAGCTTTTTAAAAAATTTTAAGCAGACTCACAATTAAAGTGGGTCACCCAAACCAAATATTCTCTGCAATGATTAGTATGATTGATGATTTCTTTCAATATGGGCCTATCTTACAGGGTTAAAGGTAAAATATTTTAACAACATAGTCATAGCATAGATAACATTTGGTTTCTTTCCAGTTGTGTAATTTGTAGACTTCAAAATACGTAGTTTAATTTCCCATGTATTTTTTTCAAGTGCATTTGGAAATGCTAATTATGTTTAGGTAATATGTGTTTAACTTGCTCCCATACTTATATTACAGAAAATACACTTCAAATAAAATGGCCTTCTTTTATGTTATAATCTACACTCTTATTTCCAAATTGGATGATTATTAGGCCTATATTTAATAGCTACTCTTAGGTGAAAAATGCTCAATGTGACCTTTACTTTGAGAATGAAACATATAATTTTCACTATTTATCCATCTAAATTTTGCTATTTAACATGCAATTTTAAAAGCGAAGTCGGTACTTTCACACTATTAACTGTCCTATACGTATATTTAAGCTATAGTCTCATTTTTGATTTGAAAGAATATAATTGAGTGAATATAAAAGGGTGATCTAGTTTTTGCAAATACCTTTTCAACTGGTAAAATAAAAATATAACAGGAGTTAAATACATGCCTTCCTGTTTAAAAATAAGTTAGCTTAAATAGGGTTTATAACACATATGCCCATGTGTGATCCTATTACTCAGAATTAATCATAGTCCAGTGAGTTACCATAAAAAAGGGAAAATAAAATGTCAATAGATTTTTAATATCTCAGTAAAGGTCCTGACTTTTGCTGCAATAGAGTGAAAAATTTCATGTATATATATTTTCTCTTATTTAAAACTAACTGAAAGGGATTGCCACTTCCAACAATAATGTGCCACCTTTATTCAGACCAACCATCCCACTGATTAGAACTAAAAACTCTACATAATAATAATAATAATAATAATAATAATAATGGTAATTATAATAAGCAATGAGAGTATTGGTTTGGAAACATCAGAAAGCTACCAAAGTAGCAAGATTTTGAAGACCAATAGCCCCCCAAAGAGAGAAGATTTGAAAGGTTAATATTTGGAATTACTTTTTCTCAAGGAATTTTTTGATTCAAAAACTGGAGGCTTGGAAGCAAGGAGAACTTTCTTAATCTAACATGGAGTGGGGAAGGTAGGCTTTTGGTTTAGATGTCGATGTAGAGAAAGGGCTCCACATTTTCATTTGGGAGACCCAAAAGACTAAAGGTGACAAAAAAGTAAATTAGAAATGATGATCTTTCACAAAGGTTGAAGCCTAACTTCAAATCAGTTAAACCCTTGAGTAGATAAAAGCACTTGACTCTCTGTGAGAAACAAAAATGAATCCTATCTTGAGAAAAAGAGTACCACCAAAAAAGTTATACTGTGTCTTCAGTTTTCAACACAATGTATGGCATTCAACCAAAGTTAGCCATAATTAAAAGAATGTATAATAGAAATGAATCTATAGGCAATGACAATATTAGAATTAGAAAACATAGACCTTCTATTATCTGTGATTAATATTTAAGAAGATACACCAAAACATAGTTTTAGCAGTGAACTAGAAAGTATGCATTTTAAATAAAGACATTCTAAAATTTAAAAATACAATAATTAAAAATAAGAATTCAATAAATGGATTTAATGTCACATTATCCATAATAGGAGAAAGGATTAGAGAATTGAAAGTTAGCTCATGTGAAAGTATCCACTTTGAAATAGAAAAAGTGTTAAGAGACATTGGAGATATAATGTGTAAGTGCATTATTATATGGTGTGCGTATACTTGGCCAAAGAGGGCAAAAACTTTATGGTATTGATAGGTCATATTTGGATATATAATGGTTAAGAATTTCCTAAAGTTAGAAAGACACGAAGCCAGATTAAAGAAGTCCTACAAACAACAAACATGATAAATACAAAGAAATGCCCATCTTGGCTCTTTATAGTACAACTCTTAGAAATCAAAGTAATATTAAAACTAGACAAAAAAAAAAAAAAGACACACTACTTATTTTCAAACCAGCAACAATGAGACTGAGAGCTGATTTCTTGATAGAAACAATGGTAACTATAGAACACAACAGATAATATTCTAAGTTCTGAAAGAAAAAAATACAAAAATAGAAGTGTAAACTATGGCTTCTGTAACAACGTTCCTCTTAAATCCCCAACTGCAGGGGATATAGTTGCCTGAAGGCCCCAGTTTCTGTGTTCTGAAATCCACGCCTGAATTAACTTCCAAAGTCATTCTTTTTACAGGCTGCTCTTAGCTAAATGCTGAGTTAGGCAGGGACTAACTATGGCAGGCCCATTCCTAAGAGATTAGGGGCTCCCCTGATAGGCAACTGTCCTCTGATGGGTTCCTCATAGACCTGGCAAATTTTCCTTAGAAACATGCTACAGAACAAGACATCTCCAATGAGCTGTTCTCTTCTTTTTCCATCTCCCCTTCCAACATAGGCCAGAGTCTGACCTGCATTGCTATCTGAACCTTTCTCTGCCTCAGTACTTCATTTTCTCTCACAGGCATTTCACCTAACTGGGTTATTTCATATCTAACCCTATTTTGGTACCTGTTCTTATAATATCCATCTATTAAAGAAAAAATAAACTCTTTACAAAATGAAACAGGAATAGAGATATTTTCACAGTAAATAAAGCAAATAAAAATTGGCAGAATTAACTGGTAACCATGTAGCACAGAAGGAAATACTAAAGCTATCAGTAAAGGCAGGAGGAAAATTACTGCATACAGAAGTACAGAAATGCAGAAAACATGTAAAGAGACAGTAGATAAACCTGTAAGTATGATTAATTTTGACTGTAGAAAATGACAGTAACATCTTATGGGAGTTAAAAATGTGACAACCACAGAACAAATGATAGAGAGTTACATGGAGTTAAAGTGCTCTTAGGTCCTTGCATTCCACAGGAAGTGGGCCTCTTTAGTATAGGTGGGTCTTGTGAATATGCTGGCATTCCACTCCGTGAAAGGTGGCATGATGAAGAGATTTGCAGGTATAATTAAGGTCTTTAATTTCTTGACTTTGAGTTAACCAAAAGATTATCCTGGTGGCTGAACTTGACTTAATCCTCTGAGCCCTTTCAATGCGTGTCCAGACCTTCTCTGAAGGAAGACAATGAAAGAGACCCATTGCTAGCTTTGAAGAAGTAAGTCGCTGTGAAAGGTGCCTATATCAGGGCACGAGAGCATCCTCCAGGAACTCAGAGTGACTCCCACTCAAAAGCCAATAAGGAAGCAGTGACCTCCATCTTAAAATTATGTAGTAATAATCATGATTATTGTAGCTAATTTTATCATACCTCCCTTTGAAACAACACATTTGTTTTTAGGTCTGATATACATTTCAAATATATTGCTGAAACCATAATATTGTGACTTTATAGAATTTGGAAAAGTAAGTTTCAAAAAATAAACTTGAAAATTGAGATAAAGAGTGATTTCAAAAGGCTAGATAGACTTAAAATTGCCCTTTATTTTTTTAAAGATTTATTTATTTTAGAGAGCACACATGTGTGAGTGTGGGGGGGATTGAGGGGGCCAGAGGGAGAGAGAGAACCTCAAGCAGACTCCCCACTGAGTGTGAGCCCAGGCAGGGCTGGATCTCATGACCCTGAGATCATGACCTGAGCTGAAATCCAGAGTAGGACACTTAACTGACTGAACCACCAAGGTGCCCCTGAAATTGCCCTTTAAAGAAAGCATCTTTCAAATCTATTCCTTTGTCAGTGATTTAAACCTTTAGTCTGGAAGAAGCATTCAGTCCTAAGAAACATTAGGATTAAAAAGCCAGGGATATTATTATTCCGAGTAGTGTAGCAAAATTATTCTCATTAGATTTTTACGCCAGTA
The DNA here is from genome assembly GCA_004023965.1 of Spilogale gracilis. NCBI lineage: Eukaryota > Metazoa > Chordata > Mammalia > Carnivora > Mephitidae > Spilogale > Spilogale gracilis. The sequence continues at coordinate 155,799 of PITA01000996.1, forward strand.
TTTTCTTCCATTCATTTCAATGAGTAGCTAAGTACTTAAGTAGTGGCTGTTTTCCAGCAGACACTCATAACACTGAATATAAAACAGAAACATATAGCTTTTTCCTTTTACAAAGTTATTTTTTATTGCAATAGGCTGTGTTTCAGTGTCTTTACTTTAAGATGTATCAGAATCTAAGAGTAAGTATCACTGTACCAGTTTATTCCACATCCTTAGGGACAGTCATTTGTTCTACTTCAAAATGTATACTTCATGAATGATCCGGGATATCTGATGTGCTATATTCTGAAGAAGCCTACTGTGAACATGTTGCTTTCCCATATCTCAATACTTCAGACTTTATTTACCAGCATTATTATTTTCAAAATTAAAAAAGCAATAAGTATAATTATAATTAGAAATAGAATTTGATAAAATTAGAAGTATTAAAAATATGGATTAGCTAAAAGATTTTAGAGATGCTTCTTATCTTTGTAAGAATACAGTTTAAGAATCTAGAGAAATGTCTTTTATGTTTCCTTAGGGATGGCATCTAAAGCTTCATCCTTAAATGCTTCTGTATCCAGTCATTAAGAGTGATTCTGATTCTCTGCTATCAGTTAAAGGATAAAAAAAAAAAGAATAAAAAAGAAAAAAATATTCTCAGTTGGAAAATACTTATGTATGCCTGGAATAAACGATAAACATTTCTTACTAGGTAGTGTTTATAACACCCAAACTTTGGCTAGAATTTATTGAATTTACTGAATATGTTGTATAAAATGTGTGGTGGCTGCTTGTAATAAATACTTGTTTATGAGCACTTGTATGTTTGGCACAATTTGTTTTGAGATTTACATAATTTAAAAGCTTGAAATTTCAGGGAATAGCTGAAGTTCATCAACCTCATATTTAAAAATTAAAAAGTAGTGTAATAGTTGTATATGACCATATTTTCTTAGGTCAGTCCATCACAGAATGGTTATACAAAACAAACTCACTCAAGGCAGAGAGCAAAATAGTATAAAAAAATAGAAAATGCAAACAAAGTGTTATGGCCATTCATTAGAAGAATCTGCATCTCCTTTTGCTCAAGAAAGCTATCATAAACAAAAGAGAGCAATTAAAAATGAAGAAAGTAGGGCATTGCAGGTAGGAAGCACCATGAGAAGGGGGAAAGCACACAGAAATATTTGGGAAAGAGTGAGCAGTGTGAGATAAAATACCCATGTGGTAGCTGCTTAATAAATATTTATTAAATGCATGCATTAATGGATGAACAAATGAAATTAAACTGAGGCTTTGGCTTCAAGATAATTTATAAATATTTATTACTTTCTTGTGAAGGAAAGTAATAGTTTCTTAGGAAGTATGATTAAATCATGTGACTGTCCTGCTATAAATTAACTACAACTTTAGGAAGCTTATTATGGATTGGATAAGGGATAAACTGGAGTAGAAAGATACTGTGGGTAAGCAGAATGTGTGAAATCAGGAGTGCATGGCTGGCTCAGTGGGTGGAACATGTGACCATTGATCTTGGGATTATGAATTGGAGCCTCACGTTGGGTGTAGAGATTACTTAAAAAAACAAATGATTGAAGTCACAGAGGAGATAAGTACAGAATATAGAACGAGAGTTCTCAAAATATAATTGACGTTTAGTCTAAATAGAAAAAGTACAAGTATAATATTAAAAATATTTTTGAGAGCTTCCAATGTACTAACCCTATTTTAAGTGCTTTATTGTTTTTATCTCAATTACTCCTTATAATACATAAGATAGATAACATTATTCCTTCCATTTTTCACATATTCCACTTGTAGCATAGAGACTTAGGAGAACTTGTAAGCGATGGAGCTGGAATTCATACCTGCCAATCAAATCTGGGTAGACTCTATAAATCATGTTCTTAAACATTATGATATGCAAATTAAATGACTGACTAAAGATCAAGTATTGAGTAGGAAAAAAAGACCTCATAACAATAAGTTGGTTTAAATTTTAAGTGAGCATAATTAGAGTAATTTTGGTGAATTAAGGATGATATGTTAAGCTTGTATAGTTACTTAAAGTATGCATTATTGGGGTGCCTGGGTTGCTCAGTCATTTAAGCGTCTGCCTTCAGCTCGGGTCATGATCCCAGGGTCCTGGGATGGAGCCCTATGCCAGGCTCTCTGCTAGGCAGGGAGCCTGCTTCTCTGTCTCCCTCTACCTGCCACTCCACCTGCTTGTGTGTGCTCTCTTTTCCTCTCTCTCTGTGTAAAATACGTAAATAAAATCTTTAAAAAAAATAAAATGTGCATTATCATATGATAAGGAAAATTGGAAAGTGGAAAGAGGTACTGGACAGATATTAGCAGGAAGAAAATGACTTTGAATTTGGAATTTATTGCTTGGAATTAGGATTCAACTTATTGAGTATTCAATATATATCAATAATTGCACTGTGTAAATAAATTTAGGGTTGACTGGAAACAGGAGCCTGAAGAAATTAGAGGGGTAAAGTCATTAAGTTAAGCTCTATAGAGCAATATATCAAGGGTGTCTGGGTGGCTTGGTTGGTTAAACTTCTGACCCTTGGTTTCAGCTCAGGTCATGATCTCAGGTTCCTGAGATGTAGCCCTATGCCAGGCTCTGTGCTAAGTGAGGAGTTTGCTTGAGATTCTTTCCCTCTCCCTCTCTCTCCCCCTCTGCTCCTCTACACTGCTTGTGTGCTCTCCCTTAAAATAAATAAATAAATAAATAAATAAATAAATAAATAAATAAACAAATAAATAAAATAACACTAAATAATAATGTATTAATACCACCCTTTAAGTTTGGTTATATATCTTTTATCTTGTGATTTTTTTTACACATTTATAGTATTTAATAAAATATGGTGACCTTGATGAGATTTATTAGAACTTGTTTTGTCCTTGGTAGTGTCTTGAATGTGATTCTCTTAATCACTTTTTTTTACTTTAGATTTTTACTCTTTGCAGAAATATATCTTCAAAGAAATGTAAATGAAACAAAGCACTTATAATTTGTCATGTAAACACTTCTGTTAGTGACATACCATATTTTTTATTTAAAGCAGGCAGAGTCCATATTTACTAAAAATAATTCTAAAAAATTACATTTTATATATAACCATTGCTCAACAATGCAGTCTGTAAAATATTTTGTAGTCTCTTCAATTTAAACATCTATGTGTAAGTAGTTTAAAATTTATTTTTTAATTATCTAAATTTCAAGATGATAGGTGGAAGTGAATTGAAGGGAATGAAAGAGTAGTTCCTGACATTCAGAAGCTGACCTGACACAGCTAGGAGGTGCTCTTCTCTCTTATGCAATAAATTATCTCACAGAGTAATAACCTCAGAAAAGTTTCCTTAAGACCATGATAAATGAGGCAAAATAAGACCAATTCAATTTTTTTTTCCCCAAGAAGGGATAAAACCAAGTTTCCTCTACTACCCACAGAAATACCAAGCCAAAATGAGTGATTGCTACTTCTTTATCAGTTACAACTTTTTTCTTATACTAGTCACTCCTGCCTAGAGATATGATTTATTTAAGTATACAAATATAGAATTTCCCCAACTTTATGACAACATCCAATCTACATGAAACTCCCACTTCCTTAGACCCTCACCAAATCACTGGATGAAAGCCCAGATCCTATAACAAATTATTTCTAACACTCTTTTATAGATACCCCATGTTTTCTTGTGTAAGTCCTCTGTTACTGCAACATATAATAAATCTACCTTGTACCATTACAAGTGTGGTCCTGTTTGTTTTTGGCTTTGATTATGACATACAGTGATGGTTAATATTTTTTTCAGATATTCTTTCATCATAGTTGAATGCTTACTAAATGACAGGCACTGTATTAGACACTGGGGATATGAAGATGATAAAACTCATGGTTCTTTACCATCTAAGGAGCTCATAGCTTATGCTTGAATGAAATGAAAAATATCCACTATAATTAGTACTATTCTGTGAGATATTAAAACCTAAAGGAACATGCAATTATTTCTGGTTTGGGTGGTTGGGGTTATCTTAATGGTGGAGATGGCCCTTAATCATGGCCTAAAAGGACAAGTAGCATTCTGCCAAGAAGACAAAGTAATGTGATATTTACTATGATAACAGAGTGAGCCTTAGGCTTAATTATTTTAGTCCATCTGTTTTTATAGAGAGAACTATGCTATCCTACTCATTGATGTTGTTTCATATATGCATCGTTTAAAGCTGCTGTATATTACTTTTGAAAACTGTACATAAATTAATAGGTAACTATTAATAGGTAACTAAGATCAGAAAAATACTATTATATTTGTACTGAAAATTTTCAGTATAATATTTTACCGGGCAAAATTTTGAGTCTTATATTCTGGACAGTTTTATTAGAGTAAATAAATTCCTTAATCTTACAAAGTAAACTGGATAATGAATGGATTAATAGTGATATAAACTTACTGTTTAGGATTCATCATTAGAAAAATCAAACCCTACCAGTTTTGTGGGTGAAAAGCCACCATTTCAAAGCCATATTTCTCTACCTGAGAACTGGGAGAGAGTTTAAACAAGCCTTTTACAATTCCAGGTGAAAGAGTTTTATGCTATTAGTAATTCATTTTTTCATATTTCACTAATCTTAGTGGTTAAATATATTTAAAAGTTTTAGATTGGTACTGAAAGTCCTACTGGAGTTGTAAACTGATGCTTGGCTAAACGAAGAACCATCACTGATTTTTGGATTTGACTGCATTCATCTTGCTACATTCCTGTAGGCTTAGAAGATACATCTGGAGAAGGGGGCTAGCGAATTTATTCATTTTCTGCTTCAGTGAGAGAAAAACTCTGCAGGTTTTGAATGAGTTGAAGGGTCATGGATCTTAGGATATAAAATTTCCTATTATGTCAGTAAATATAATATCAATAACTTATATTCAGAAGAAAAATGCATGTTCTTTCAGTTTTCTGCTACCAGGGATGGATCCCTGTAAGAAGACCATACACCTAGTTCAATTATTAGTTGAAGTTTAGCCTAAAAGTCAAATCTCTTGGAAATTCCATACAGGATAAAAGCATTAGAGATGATTTTGGATACTTTTAAGGTTAATAAACAAGGAAGAAAAAGTATGCACATACACACAAAATCATGTGCTTACACACATAGACATCTTTACCCTATTCTACAGAAAGGCCATGAGACTATTCCTGATCCTGTGCCACTTATGTACTCCCCCATCTCTTAGTTTTCTCTTTTAAAAATTTTATAGAAAATATGGATGGGGGAAAAATGATAAAATCTTACAGAACCATGTCCTCTCCCTGCCAAAAGTTCACCATTGTCAGTATTTTTACTTATATTTTCTAGAACTTTTTCAATTTAATGGGATGATTCTATACATATGGTAGGTAGTTTAAATAATTATTTTATTGCCATAATATATATTACCATTTTTTATTCAGAAATCGTCTGTGAGAGATTTAATGTGCTTTTTGTTTTTGCTGTGCTAGTAACTGTGAAGAACACTGCCATACATACCTGCTTATGCCTTTGTCCTATTATTCCCATAGGAAATGAGAAAGGGACTTATCATGCCAAAGGGCCTCCAACATTTTAAGGCTATTGCTGTATATAGTCAAATTTATTTTGAATAAGCGCATATCAACTTAGTATTTAACATCCATGCTGATTCATTTTATACATGCATGGCAACATTAGATGGTATGTAGAGATGTTTCTAAGATTTATGAATGTAATGTGTATCATTTTATTGTAAGAGTGCTTTACAGATTCCAAGGAACAAAGAAGGTACCAAAAATAATTATTTGCTAAACTGCCCAGGCAGCCAAACTTTCAAACATTCAATTTTGCATATGAAGTACAGTTTCTTCTCACATATGTTGCCATATTATTGGCATATTTTTTAGTTAAATCATTATGTAAAATTAATAATTAATTTGTTTCTGTTAAATCTAAGTAATTTTTGTTTCGTTACTTAACACGTTATCATAAAATCATATTAATCCCTGAGTATCCTCACTCTTATGCGGTATGACCACCACCTTTTTCACTTTCAGATTATTGTTGACCTTGATTATGGCTAGTTATTGACAATGTAACTTCATCTACAGGAAGAAGACTCATAAACTGAAGTGAAATTCAGTAACTTTAGCCAGCTTTTACAAGGGTGAAAATTAATTACTGCTAAGTTATTCACCTGGTTGAGTGTTGACTTAGATAAAAGGATATTGAAATAAAAACTTGTCTAAGAAAATTACTTCTGTCCAACCCTCAAAATTATTTATGTTCAGCAATTAGTGTTGTTGTGTTTTAACTAACTCAACATAGGTACAGGCTGGAAAGTAGATTTTTTTTTTACATAAAGTTTATGTGCTAAACTGAGGAAAAGTATAGATAACAAAGGCATAATTCCACTGGTTAGTATTATCACATACAAAATTGTCACTTTAAAAATGTTCTCTGGTCAGATTTTCAGAAACATAACATTACATTTAATGGACTATGTAATTTGGATATAAAAGAGAAGTGTTTGTTCACTGATGAATTCTACCAAATATTTAAAGAAGAAATTCTCATTCATATATACCCAATTTTAAGAGTAATTTAGATATTTTTCAGTAAATAAATGGATAAAGTAATTTTTTTACTTCCAGATAATGGAGTATTATTAAGCACTAAAAAGGAACTGTTTTCTAATTTTCTAATCTGTGTTTTGGTTGTTATTTTTATTGTTTGGGGAGAGTGTGAGGTGGGACTGATTGGATAGTGTTTGATCCAATTGCAGTTAATATTTCCTTTTTTCTTTTTCTTTCTTTCTTTTTTTTTTTTTTTTTAGTTTTCACGTATTTATTTGACAGAGAGCAAGAGATAGCAAGAACAGGGAACACCAGTAGGGAGAGTGGGAGAGGGAAGAGCAGGCTTCTCACAAAGCACTGGGGGAGCCTGATGTGGGGCTCCATCCTAGGATCCTGGGATCATGACCTGAGCCAAAGGCAGATGCTTAGCACTGAGCCACCCAGGTGCCCCTGCAGTTAATATTTCTATAACAATGCATTAGTTAGCATTTCCTTATTTGCATGGGTACTCCTAAGTGCTTAATGTTAATGTGGCTTGTTCTCAAGTTCCATTTCTTAGTATGCTGAGAAGTTATTAAAATGTTTTTCTGCATTCTGGAAAAGCTTGATAAAATAGAAGGAGGAAAAAGTTGTCCTTGATCTTTTCCAATGGCACATGTGAGAGGCTCGTCAAGTTGAAGATGACTTCGGGGTGAAACATACTTCATGTATTTATAAGGAACACTTGTGAACCTTATGAACACATTGGAAAAAGTTTGATTTATAGTTATGGAACATTTCTAGAGCTTCAAGTTATAAGAAGTTATTCTTAAATTATGATCTTCCTAGAAATTTATAAGACAGTAGATTATAAATAGTGTTTTAAGATATTGATTATGGGGTAGCACAACATCAGATATATCTAAATGAACAAAACTGTACTACAAAAGTATGCCTAACACAGCATGCGGTTGAAGTAAACATGAAAAGGTATATTGAATGGCTAATGCCCAGAAAAGTCATCTCATTGTAGGGGTTATTTGTAAAATATTAGAGATAAAAGTGAGAATGAAAAATGATAAAGATACATTTTAATGGAGATTGTTAAGCATGTATGAAGTAGCAAAAACAGAGTAGCAAAGAACCAAACTGACACCAACCAACCAAATAACAACAACAACAACAAAACATTCCAAAGGACATTAACCAGGTTTTATGATAGGTATAGAAATAAAAGAAGAAATAGAAGAAAATGACCCTGAGTCAGTGTGATAGTAGCCCAGTCACAGTCATTTCTTTAGAGTTTTATGTTGAATTAAAGTTTGACAGGATTCTGTTTGATTGTGCAAGAACTCAAGCACTGGATTCTAAATAGAGAAAAGTAAGTTTTCAATAGCAGCAGGAAAGAGGCAGCATCTGTCACTTTTCACTTGATGTTTCTATATAGGCCCAGAAACAGACTGAAGCTAAGAGCACCTGTGTTCCACAGAATATGCTATAAACTGTCTCATTTTTTCATCCAAAGCCCATTGCTTTCTATTTCCGACCCATCTTCAGATCACGATTTATCATTATTATTGTCGTCATGATTACTATTATGTATCATTAGACTCTCCATCCGCAGCAAGAGATCATTATGGTTTCATTTTTTCCCCTAAGGCTTCAAATATTTCCCAAATGTAAATGTTTATTATTGCTTCACAAGGAGACAGCACTGAGCTTCATTCAGGAACTTCTCCTGGCTTCAAACAGCTCTGTTTGCATTCCCTGCTGGCTGTTCTAAAACTAAAACAGATGAACAATGAAGATTTAAATGGAAGAAAATTCATTTTTTAAGTTTATATTTGAATGATTGAAGCAAGCTTTATGCAAATTATATCCAAAGAATATAAAATCTTGATGGAAATAGCAGTAAAATGAACTACTGTGTAAATTCTTTATTCCAACTGATAGAGGCAGCAAGGTATAGTGGCAGTAACCCTAGATTCAGGGTTCAGGATTCAGGTTGTAGGAGTACTTTTTATTTTTTATGAAGACTTGGGTAAGGCACATATTTTTCTGGGGCACTTGTAAAGTGTTAACGCTCTTGATGTTGAGCTCTGAGGTTATTCTTAGTTTTAAACTTCTGCCATTTTAAGATCAAGAATAATGCTTTATTTTAAAGGATTAAGGAAAGAAAACATCTGTGTTGGTGAGTAAGGGTTTGACCAAGTTTGATATTTTAATCTTCTCCAGAGCATGTATGTAAGGAGAATCTTTGGTTCAGCTAAAGAGGACACAAAGATCTCAATTGAAGTAATTGAATCTTGAATTATAAATTGGAAGTAAGCTAAAAATCTTTAAAAAATAAATGCTAATAAAATGACCAACACAGATAATTCTAGTTATTTCCTGTTGAGACTGTTAGAGTCACTTTTTAATTGGCTATTAGTTTTAGTTTAAAAAACCAAACACAAAATTTCTAAATCTTAATCTTCTGACAGGTTGTGACTTTAGCTTTTCACAGCCAATGATTTTCCTAGATCCTGTATAGTTCAATGATTTTGTTAGTCTGTACCTGAGATTCCTCACATTATTTCAATCTATCATGAAAGTGTTTCATACATTTCAAAAAAGATATGGAAGTTCCATTTATGAGATAAAAATAAAGAACATGTATAAATTACATGCACTGAAACCATATATTGACAAACTACTTTTATATAAAAAGCTTCAGTTGCAACAGCTGTTTTATATATTGCTTTTTAATTTTGTATATTCTAATTTTGCTTACCCAAAGTAAAACATTAATAACTGTGGTAGTTTAGCCACATGAACTCTTTTATGATGAGTCATCCCATAGGATGACAAAATCTTCTTTTAGAGTGCAGAAATAGGATCTTTTTCAGGAATAAAATGGCTTTGTTTTCTTCAGTGTCCAGAATTTTTATCAGCTTTTCTTGGATAAGACATCACATGATTATAGGAAGAATGGATCTTTAACAAGTATATCAACTCTGAAATTAATTTTATCAACAAACATGTATATTCCAGTTGAGGTAACTTGGCAATGTGGCACAATAGGGAAAAAAATACTGGACTGGAAATCAGGAAGACCTATGAGGTCACTTATAGGTTATAATATAAAGACATAAGGTGACTATTTATGTCTTTATATACATAAAATGAGAAGATGAAAGAAAAATGAAAGGTTCCTTTCAGTTAAAATCATTATTATTTCTCTCATCAATCAAACAAGATTGACCATTTTTATGCACTGGAATAATGGTAAGAACTTAAAGGAGACTTAGCAAAGTTTAAGTTGACATTGAAAACATTCGGGTACAGTCTTTATTCAATATGAGTGATGCTAGTAATCTACTTATGGACCATTCTGCATGAGCAATGCATTATGCAAATAAAATACACTGTCTTGATGTTCAAGGGGACAGTTGTCCCCAACATACTTTATTGTCAATTGTCAACACATCCACACCTGCAAGTAGTTCCACCTGCCTGTCTCTTTGGAATTGACCAGCTACAGTCCACATATCAGCATTGAGAGAAAAAAACAAACAAAACCGTGATACCTTTTGGATTGCAAATCAAAAATTTCATGAGGTGAGCTGCTTTAACTAACATGTAAGATAAGATAATTTACGGGATGAAAGGACAAACAGGACAAATTATACATCCTATATAAAGTGTAGAATTTATACAAAGAACTTATATGTAAAGTCATGATAGAATTAGAGACCAAACAGGTGGAAATTGGTCTCAATATGTATTTACATTAGAACATAAAATCAATAAATGAAGAAAAGGACAATTGCTAATCCTCATTGAAGAGAGATATTTTTTTCTTATTATATACATACCTATATGTTCATTTTATATAATTATGTGCATAATTTTGTATCTGTTTACCTACCTACCTATTTCTAAAGAAGAACAGAAATAGATAATTCTGGAGGAAAGTAGGAATTGGAATTGTCCCAGGAATATGAAAGATTTGCAGAGAATGAAATTGTCCTCATGAATAACCAAGTAAAAAGAGGGTCCGACATAGTTTCAAGATGATAGGCAGGCTAAAATGTTTTTAAATTCTTTTTTGAGAATAGTTGATATAATATTACATTGGTTTTAGATCTGCAACATAGTAATTCAACTTCTGTACAAGCTATGCTATGCTCACCACAAATTTAACTACTGTCTCTCACCATACAACTTCATTACAGCATCAGTGACTTTATTCTCTAGGCTGTCTTTTATTCTGATGACTTATTTATTCCATAACTGGCAGCCTGTATCTCCCAGCCCCTCTTTTGCCCATCCTCCACCCCTCTCCCTTCTGGCAACCATAAGTTTGTTCTCTGTATTTACAGGTCCTATACTGCTTTTTGCTTGTTCTTCTTTCTTTTTTCTTTTTCTTTTCTTTCTTTTTTTTTTTTTTTTTAAGATTTCACTTACGAGTGGAATCATGTGATATTTGTCTTGCTTAGTCTGATGTATTTTGCTTAGCCTAATATCTGCTAGGTTCATTCATGGCACAGTCTCATCTTTTTTGGTGCATATATCTTCTTGAATTAGTGTTCTTGTTTTCTTAAGGTCATTAACCAGTAGGGGAATTATTGGATCATATGGTATTTCTGTTTTAATTTTTTGAGGAACTTCTATACTTTTTCAGCATAGTGCAAAAGGGTTCCTTTTTTCTCCACATCCTCACTGACACTTGTTTTTTTGTTTGTTTTCCTTTTGTCTTTTTTATTCTGGCAATTTTATTCTAGTGTAAAGTGATACCACAGAATGGTTTTGATTTGCATTTCCCTGATTATTAGTGATGTTGAGCATCTTTTCATGTGTCTGTTGGCCATCTATGTCTTCTTTGGAAAAATGTCTATTCAAAGTCCTTTGCCCATTTTTTAATCAGATTGTATCTGGAATAATAAAGAAATTGACCATTGAGGCTAGACTTGATAAATTGAATATGGGGCCATTTACCTTATTTTGTGATTATTGTCTCAGTTTCTTTCGGGAGGATCAACAGTCACTACTTAAAGAAATCTAAATTCTTAAGCTGTGTTTAGCAACTGTGCATATTTAAAAATGCTGTTGATTCAAACCAAGAAAACTAAAAAAAAAAAAAAAAAACTTTAGATATATTGATGACTTTTTTTTTTGGTATCAATTTGATTCTATTATGGGGTTCCTGCATATTTGGCTAAATATTATTTCTGGGTGTGTTTTTGAGAGTTTTCTTGGACGAGATTAGCATTCGAATCAACAGACTAGATAAAGCTGACTGCCCTTCCTAATGTGGACGAGAATCATCATGGCCTGCATAAAACAAAAAGGCAGAGAAAGGGAGAATCATCTCTCTCTGCCTGACTACTTGAATATATCTTCTCCTGCCCTTGTGTTGGGACTTACATCATCAGTGTTCTTGTTTTCAGACCTTTGGACTCATATTGGGCGTCCATCATGAGCTTTCCTGAGTCTTAAGTTTCACATTTATAAATAAAACAGAATTATGGGTTTCTAACCAATATAAATATAATTATTAAGGTGTAATTGATGAAAGTACACTGCACAGGTTTAAAGTGTACAGTTGAAGTTTTGAAACACACCTTTGGTGTCAGTTAGATGTAAATGTAACTCCAGGCTTTATAAAATATGGGTAATAATTTGTACGCAAAGAGTTTTTGTAACTTAACAGAGAAATTTAGGGTTTCCTAGGAAGCACAGGGGAATAGGCAAATAAACCAAAGTATATTTTCCTCTACAGCTGCCCTTATGCTTTCTTGTGATTTTATTTGATGTACCCATACTTCATCATCTTACCCTTGCCACATGCACAGTATAAACCATATCACTTTGGGCAATCATTATTCTCAGTCTGTACTAAAGTGGCAGTATTTTTCTTCTGCATCCTTTCTAAACAACATATTCATAATCCCCACTACTTCCCTCATGACTGTACCAGAAAGCAGTTATTGTTGGTCTTTGGCAGTTTTTGCAAATAAGAATCATGGGAGTGCCCTTAATCAGATTATTATTTTTATAAAAACACAGAAGCAAATAAACATAATGAAACATCATTGTCTCACATTAGACCATCAAATCTAATGAATCCAAGGAGTGTTACAGGGGCATTCATGTGATATTCTGCTGGAGGCCCGCTCCGGCTGAACCAGGGGTCCCTGAAAGAAGTATAGCATTGGGGAATGAGAGAGCCTGGAAGATTCCTTTCGATCACTTGCCAGGCATCTCTGCCCTGCTGACTTTCATTATCTTTTTTTTATAGGCAACAAGTGACACAAAAGGCAGGATGTTTTTACAGCAGATGACTTTTAGTGATAAGGTACTCTGATCAGTAAGATAATTAAAAAGGCTTAGGTTAGTAAGTTACATATAGAGTTAAACTTCAAGATATAAGCTAGATTATTAGTAAACCAGCTAGGAGTCATCCTGTCTAGGACTTTAACCATAATAGGGGGGAGTGTTATTTATTTTGTAGAGGTAGGGTTTAAGTTGTTCGCATAGGCCTTTTCTTTATAACTGTGTGTGTAAGCACCACGGGGGCCCTGCTCTAGCATGGGCTTGTACAAATGGCAGTGTTTTTTAACTACTTTGTTATTCTTTGGCTATTGATTCTCCATTCTCATTGTAGACACCAGTAAAGGGAGTATGGGGGTATGTGTAGCAAGGGTACTCATGGAATGTAGGTCTCAGGGAGGAAACCACCATTTGTCATTAGTTAATATGTAGTAACTTATATTCTGCCCTTGTTTGTGCCTCATCTTCAGATAAAGCTCTTTTCTTGGGCTAAACTGATTCCTAGCTCAAAGGGCCTTTAATCGTTTTATAATCTTGCATATCTTCAGGGGGAAGGTGCTGGGAGAAACTTGTTTAGTGATTTGATCTGAAGTCCTTGTAGTAGAGCTAACAGTATGGTCTTTATGCGGTGTGAGTAAAGAACTCTTGGTTTGGTTTGGAGCACTCCGAGGCCCTACCAAGAATGATGTGTTTTACTTTTAGGATAAAGACCAATTAGTGAAAAAGAAGGAGATGCCAGTTTCGCACCATTGGCAGGAACAAGGCTCAGACTGCCCTTTCCTCACTGTGACCACATCAGGCCTAGCAGGGTTATTTTCCAGCGGCAGGAGCTTTGCTCTACTGCTACCTTTTCACTGAGACTTATGAATAAGTCAGTGAGTTTTCCCGTGAGGCAGGAGCTGTGCCCAGAATGCCATCTTCCCCACGGTGACTACATCAGCTTGGGAGACGTGGGCAGCTCCCGACAATATTCATTACTGGAAAAGAAAATCTTTGAAACCACATTAAGTAGTGTCTGAAGTGAAGATAAATATTGTTTTGTCCTTCCCACTGCCAAGATACCTTATAGTGATCTTTTCCATACTTCTCATTTTCTCTAAGAATAAGAAATATAAAGGAGAAAAATGAAGGCTATTTTTGAGTTAGCACTGAGTTGATTATACGTTGTAAGCAGTGGAATTATGACTCTTTATTTTTTTTTCAAGGTAGCAACAGCAGTAATGACTCTTAACAATGATAATTGAGTACCCTGCACTTATATGTAGTCTTTTACCCCAGTTTTAGGACAACAGTTACACTTTACAGTAGTTTTGAGTGTGAATGTTAGGATAGCCATTTAGCCCTGTATAAGGATGAACAAGTGGAGATGTAGTATCTGATGCTCTTCATTCTATTTTATGCCCATATCCACCATTGAACAAAAGCAAAGTATTCATTGGTCATTGTAAACTTGTGGAACATCTAGTGGAATTTTCTATATTGTGTTACTTGAAAAGTTGGTTTAAAATGATAAGGAATAAAGGTTATTTTTATAACTGTAAAATTGGATAGGATAATATTATCCTTCTCTTTTAATTCTTCCTAGAAACTCTATTTATAGTCTTTACCTGGACCCCAGAAAACCAAGACAAAAATAAATACCATGACTTTTTTTTTTTAAGCTTAGACATTTTTTGTTGCCATGAGTGTATTTTGTGATATTCTAAATCAATTTTTGGAACAAGACATTAAATTTATTATTATTATTATACAAATGATAACTGTTCTTCAAACTATGTGTTTATTTGGTGCTTATTTGATTAAAAATTCTTATTTGATTAGAAATTCACCAAATATTTACTGACTGTTAAAGTACTTCAAGGAATTCTAAGAAAATAAGGTGGAAAAATTACTTTGAGACTTTTTGACTAGTACACTCCATTTATTTAGAAATTTTAAAGAGTGCAGGAGGCCTTTGTGTGCTTTTGATATTTGAAAATTTATCTTTTTAGAGCAGATCACTTGTTTAAGGGAAACCATATTTAATGGTTTATAAAACCAAGTCTGTCTTTCAAATTGTCAAGGGAATAGAGAATGTCCAGATGATTTGAGATGTCTTCTTCAGAAAACAAACTTTTATTTTTAAAATAAACCATAATAGATTGAACCACCAGCTGTATAAGCTAGAATACTGTGTGTGCGTGTGTGTGTGGTCTAAAAAACTAGATGTCTCTGCTGATTTGACAGAGGGAATAAAACTGTTCAGATATCTAGTTTTGGAATGAGTCCAGAGGCGATTACTTGGCACCAGGGAAGGCAACAAGGAACAGAAAATGGACCTTATAGCTAGCTGAGCATTGTCATGGGAGGTTCTGGTAACAAATCTTTGGCCAGATACCTGAGAGTAAGAACAATGATAGGCTTCCAGCATCACATGTAAACATTTGCCAAACATGAATATGAAATTATTTCTTTTATTTGTTGTTCTAATTTTTAAAAGTTATTTGATCACTAATAATATTTATTAGTGATTTTATATTCTCTTCTGTAAGTCGTTTATGTTTATTAAGTTCATATTCTTTTGTTAATTCTTTACTGCATATCTTGGCAAATATTTTTCTAGTTTTTGGTAAGATTTTTAATATTGCTTGGTATTTCCAGTTTTCAGTAATTACATCTATTAAGATTTTATTTAATTTTATATTGAGATTATTTCCCCAACATATACAAAATATAAAATGCATTAAATCTATGAAATATATAAGTGTTTAACCCTTTAATAGATCCCAAGTCTGGGGAAGTTATGGCTTGAGTTGAGACTCTAATTAACATTATTCCTTCCTGGGGCACCTAGGTGGCTCAGTTGGTTAAGCGACTGCCTTCTGCTCTGGTCTTGATTCCGGAGACCCGGGATCGAGTCCCACATCGGGCTCCCTGCTTGGTGGGAAACCTGCTTCTCCCTCTCTCCTCCTGCTTGTGTTCCCTCTCTGGCTGTGTTTCTCTCTGTCAAATAAAGAAAAAAAATCTTTAAAAAATATTATTCCTCCCTAAGGATGCCTAGTTGCACAGTCAGTTAAGTGTCTGACTCAGTTTTAGTTCAGGTTGTGGTTTCAGGGTCCTGGGATTGAGCCCTGTGTTGAGCTCATAGCTCAGTGCAAAGTCTGCATAAGCCTCCGTCTCCCCCTCCCTCCGTATTTTCCCCCAGCTCGCTCTCTCAAATAGATAAGTCTTTTAAAAATGCATTCTTCCCTAAAAGCTTGTTTTCTTCATACTTTCATTGAATAATCTCTTTATTTAGGAATGTATTTATATAATAAAGTCAATGTCATTGACATATTGTGTGATCTTTTTCTTTATTGGTGCATTGTGTGTGTGTGTGTGTGTACCATATCACACAATTTTAATAGAGGTGACTTAAAAATGTCTTTTAGTATTGGATGAATCAAGCTGTATTAGGTCCCTCCAGAGAAAAAGAACCAGTAGGATAAACAAGAATATATATTATGATGAATTGGCTCATAAATTATGGAGACCTAAAAATCCCACAGTCTGTCATCTGCAAACTGGAGATTTAGGAAAGTTGGTGATGTAATTCAGTCTCTTTGAAGTCTTGAGAGCTATTTCCCCATCTGAGAGCAGGCAGAGATGAAATGAGATGTTCCAGTTCAACAGTGAGGCAAGAAAAAAGGGACAAATTCCTCCTTCCTTGGACTTTTCTTCTCTTTATGCTTTCAATGGATTGGATGATGCCCAGCCACTTTGGGGAGGGCAATTTACTTTACTGGGTCCAGCAATTCAAATGCAAATCTCATTCAGAAACACGGTCACAGACACACCCAGAAAGCATGTTTAATTTAGGCACCCTGTGGCCCACTCAAGTGGACACATAAAGCTAATCATCACAAATTTCAGTTAATTTATCTCTTTGTAATATTCAGTCTTCTGCTTCAAGAACATGATATGTCTCTCCATTTTTTTTTCAATTTATCTTTAAATCTTTATGGCAGAGTTTTGAAATTGCTTTATTTTTATTAACTTAGGTATGTTATTTTCATGTGTCTAACAACTTTTTTAAAAGCTTGCTGTAAGAGTATTAGGGTCAGTATTTATGTTGATATGTTTGTTCAGATAATACCCCAATGTTCTTGCAGTTCCATCTTGGTTAGAAGGTACAGTTGTTCCTCCATGTCTGTCTTCCTTCCTTCCTTCCTTCCTTCCTTCCTTCCTTCCTTCCTTCCTTCCTTCCTTTCTTTCTTTTGATTTTATTTATTCATTTGAGAGGGAGAGAGACAGAGGGAGTACAAGCAGACAGAGAGACAAGGAGAGAGGGAGAAGCAGATTCCCTACTCTACTGGGAGCCTGACATGTGGCTCTATCCCAGGACCCTGGGATCATGACTTGAGCCAAAGTCAGATGTTTAACCATCTAGCGACCCAGGTGCCCCCTCCTGCCATGTTCTTATGAAGTTATTTATCCTCACATTCAGGGAGGGCTTCAGTCTCCAGCACTCTTAAACATCATAGGTTAGTTCAGAAGTTAGCAGAAAGATCCTCAGTCAAGGATAGCTGATCGTAGCCCATCTTCATCTTGTTTCCTTTCCTGAGCTGTCATAATGTTGAATCTCCTCATTTAGGTAGTCCTTATACTTGCATTTAGTTCTTTCTTTTTTATTTGAGTTGTTCACTTCCTCTCTTAGACCTGCATGGACCTGTGTTATATAGCCAATAACATGGCATGCTCTTAGAAAAGTTAAGTAGTAGATGAATCCTTTCTTCACATCTTGGTTCTGCCATAGTTGGGGCTGGGGAAGTCAGATGCCCCTCAGGGTATAAGAAAGCAAGCAAGGATTGATGAGAACAAGCCGATTAATACTTTTAGCTAAAACTTTGTTATATAGGTATATATGAAACATAGTTTTTGCCCAGCCCGCCCACAAATAATTTGTTGATTGAAGGTGGAGTTCTAATGATGTTTTAATTGATTTTCTTGAATTTCTTCAGTATGTCATATACAAATGAACATCTTTTCCCTATTTTTTCTGTAACTTTTCTATTTAACTAAACTTTAATAGTTGAGTTTTGGGTGCCTGGGTGGCTCAGAGGGTTGGGCCTCTGCCTTCGGCTCAGGTCATGATCTCAGGGTCCTGTGATTGAGTCCCACGTTGGGCTCTCTACTCAGCGGAGAACCTGCTTCTTCCTCTCTCTCTGCCTGCCCTCTCTGCCTATTTGTGATCTTTCTCTCTGCCAAATAAATAAATAAAATCTTTTAAAAAACAGTTGAGTTTTAGTGAATTAATAGGATAAAATATTAATGCGGGAAAGTTAATGTGATAAAAGAGATAATGTGTTAAAACACTAATATTTGTTTGATGTGAAAGTTCAAAGAATAAAAATGTATTTATAAGTGTATTTACCTGTTATGTTCCCTTAATTGTCCTTTTGTTGCCAGAGGTAACCAGTATAACAATTTATGTGTGTGCTGGTGTTGCCATCTCAGCAATGTACATATAAACTCTTATATAGTAATCTTGAGTATGGTTATAGCCTATTGTATTTAGAGATTTAGGTAGTTTCTAATTTTTGAGTGTTACAACATCAATGCCATAAGCATCCCCATGGTGGATTTGTTTTATTACAGGGTGTACATTTTGCTAATTTAGTAGAGACTATCAAATTGCCTTTAAAATTGGTTATCCCAGTTTACACACACACACACACACACACACACACACACACCACTGTTTTCCCTATATATGTCAGTGTTGGAACTTTTATTCTTTCTTTTTAACAATTGGGTCTCATGAACATCTCTTACATGGCATTAAGATTAGGCAGAATTTTTCATTTATGACACATTTTTATCATTGATCACATATTTTCTACTTTATTTATTTTAAGAAGTTTATTAATGCAATAAGCATTGGTTAAGTAACTACCCAAAACATATGGCATGACCTTGAAAATAACCTATGCTTAGTTAGTTTTGCAAATGTGACAAGTGAAAAATTGCCTCATTTTTAAATATTTGCATTTCCCTGGCTGCTAACTTTTCTCATGAGATTGTTTTTTCTACAAATTTAAGTTTTTTCTCATATGAACTAATTGTTCTTATGCTTTACCCATTTTCCAATTAAGCTGTTATCTTTCTATTATTTACTTATAAAGGTTTTTTTTTTTAAGATGTATTTATTTTGGAGAGAGAGTGTATGCATGCAAAAGGGAAGAGCAGAGGGAGAGGAAGAGAGAGTTTTAAGAAGACTCCACCTGGAGTGCAGACCCTAACGTGAGCTCCATCTCAGGACCCTGAGATCATGACCTGAGTGGAAACCAAGAGCAGATGCTTCACTGACTGTGCCTCTCAGACAGTCTTCCCCACCTTTTAAAAAGATTTATTTATTTATTTCAGAGAGAGAGAGAGAGAGAGAGGGAGAGAGAAAGTGTGTAGAATTTCTTACATATGACTACATAGTAATCCCTTTAAGAGATATCTCCCTTTCTTACCTTGTAACTTTGATTACAGTGTCTTAAGTCACAATTAAATTTTATTTCAGTGCAGTTATACTTACTCATTATGGCAGAATGCTGCTAGCTATTTACTCAGACTATATTATCTTCTTAGATTTTATGGTGTTTCTTGTAATTAAGTGTAGAGATGTGAATAGATTCTAGCCAATGGTTATTTGTTCCAAATCCAACTCTCCCATCAAAATGTCCTATATGTAATCCTCAATGTTAGTTTTCCCTTACAGTTGGTCAGAATGGATACCACTGATAGTGTAGCCTTAGGAGAACAGAGGTACAAAGTGAAAGGACCTGAGACCTTGAATCAGCTCTTGGAAGAATAACAATGGATTGTTAAATTGAGCAGGAAATAAATATTACTGTCTTTTTCTTCTAAAACTTGGGGTTTGTTTATTTTTTTAGGTATTGTTAGGAAGATCTCCAACGACTACATAATCTTTCCACACATAGTTCTTAGTTGTATCATGATTATGAATACTGTTTAAAAGAAAGGGAATAAGCATATTTTTATATAAATTTCCTAATAATTTTGTATTTGGTTTTTCATCAGTACAGGACTGTATTTGTGCATGGTTTGAAATAGAAAACAATCACGTATTATTCCAGTAGGTGAAGAATTTTCCTGGTACTACTTGTTAAATTGTCCAATATTTAACATTAATTTGAAATATCAATCTAATATTAAATTACCATATATATATAGGCTCTTAATTTTTTTTCCTTTTTTTTAAGATTTTTTAAATTTATTTGACAGAGACACAGCTAGAGAGAGAACACAAGCAGGGGGAGTGAGAGAGGGAGAAGCAGGCTTCCTGCCGAGCAGGGAGCCCAATATGGGGCTCAATCCCGGGACTCTGGGTTCATGACCTGAGGCGAAGGCAGATGCTTAATGACTGAGCCACCCAGGTGCCCCTTGATTTTTTTTCTATAGATTTTTTTCTATAGATTTTTTTTCTATAGATTTTATCACCTATTCCTTTTCTGATGCCATGATATTTTAATAACTATGTATTTTTAGGAGTTTTTAAATCTAATAAGGAATTTGTTTTCTAAGTCATCTTTTTATCATAAATTGGTTAGTTATTTTACATTTACTTCCATATGTGGACTATAGAAACACATAAATTCTATTTAAAAAATACTACTATTTTTATTAAGATTCCACTAAATTTATTTCAATGCATAATTGACATCTTTATAATATTTATGTTTACCCTCTAAATATATGACCTTTCCCCTTTATTAGTAAAATTAGTAAAAGTTTTATAAAGATAATATTTATTATTAATTATGTATGTTTCATTTTCATTTTTGCCTAATTTCTATTTGTGAGGAGTTGCATCTTTTATTTTTTAGGAAAACCTCAATTCAAATATACTTCGTACACAATACAGTGGAATCTTCTGTATTCTATAAATATGTTAAAAGTTTTGTGATTTAATTTTGGTGATTACATTTAGTATTGCAGCATGGTTCAAAAACTAGAGGATCCTCAAATATTGATGTTTTTACATAATAATTGTACAATTATCAGAATTGACAAATTACTATTGATATGTTAATGTATTGTACAATACACAGTTTTTTTCCTCAATTTTATTAGCTTTTCCCCTAATGTTAATTTTAAACGTTTTAGGATCCAAAATAAGATCCTACATTGCATTTTGTTGTCATATTTACTTAGCGCTTTCCATTACTGTGAGAACTCTTCAGTCTTTTTCTGTCTGTCTTTGGCATTTTTAAATAGTGCCATTTAGTTATTTTGTAGGAAAAGTTTACACTTTTTGATAGACAGTTCTATGGGATTTGACAAATGCATAGTTATATTTCCCTTACAACTCATTATACACAAAATTTTATCACTCAAAAATTTTATCACTCAACAAAATTCCCTCATATTTCTATAATTTGTTTTGACTTTTCCAGAATGTCATATAAATGGGATTGTGCAGTGTTTGATCCCTTCTAGGACCAAGTAGTGTTCCAGTATGTGGGCGTATCATAATTTATTCACCATTTAAAAGATGTTTCATTTGTTTGAAGTCTTGGTGATTATAAATAAAGCTGCTACAATCGTTTGTGTTTTGTGAAAACATTGGTTTTTTTTTCTTAGGAAATTGATGAATCATTAACTTTATAACCCCCAAACGGTGCTTGCATCATTTTTCATTCCCATCAATAAAGACAGTTCCAGTTACTTCACATTCTTGTAAGTAAATGGTATTGTCAATTTAGTAACTTTAGCCATTCTGCTGTGTGGAGATGCATATTTTATAGTTTTATTTTCCATTTTCCTAGTGACCAGTTTTGTTGAACTTATTTTCATGGGCTTCTGTGTCATCTGTTTTATCTTTTTGGAGTAATATTTGTTTTGATATTTTGCCCATTTATATCCTTGACCTAATTGCACACATATTATTTTTCCCAGTTCTTGGCCATTATTTTGTCTGGGTAGAGAATTTAGTTTTGAAAGTGATTTTCTCTTAGCTTTTTAAAGATATTTTCCTCTTTTATTACTGTATTAATTTTACTAGTGAACATTCTCTTTTGATGCTAATCTATTTTTTTATTCTTTGAAGATATTTTTTTATCTCTGGAATATTTTAGGATTTTCCATTATAGATATTCTCAAATGTTATTGCTTCTTGAGTTATGTGTATGTCTGTATGATCCTTCAGAACATTTAGTAGTACCTTTCAATACAGGGAATGCTGATGGAATTATTTTTCTTTATTCTTTTAAAAAAAATTTTTTTTTTACCTGCTGGAACTCTTTTATGCTTTTATATAGATATAGGACTTCTGGCTTTCATCTTCATGTGCCTTGATTTTTATCTTATACTTATCATTTTATATGATTTTGACATTCTGAGATCTTTTATACTTTATTTTCTAGTGCATTTGCATTTTATTCCATTCTGATATCCTCACATGTATATATTTACCTCAAGATACAGATGTATGTTTCCTTGATCTTATTTCTTTAAATACCTTCATCATATGCTTGTGTTCTTTCATTTTTTAAAAAATTGAACTGACTTTTATATCTGATGGAGGAGTTAACTGAGAATAATATTCTTCTTACATTTTCCTTTAGAAATTTATAGTCTTTTATTCATGAATTTAGAATTCCAGTTATATCATGTTCTTTTTATAACTGAATTTGAACAAGAATATGTCCACCTCCAGTTCACCCAAATACTTATACATAGTATCATATATTCGGAGAATGAATTGCAAAATACAGAAACATCCAAGTAAATTCTGGAGTTCCATGTGTCCATTAGAGTAAGTAAATCAATTCTGTCTCTGTCCTAAAAACATGGTGTAGGCCTATTCTTAATGATACTACATTTCTTATAGAGCGGGAGAGTTTTATTTGCCTCTCTATAAATTATCTGGAGAAAACAATGCAGGGAGAGGGAATTTACAATCCCAAAAGGATGAGGAAATTGAGGCTTTGGGTGAACAAGGTATCTATAAATAGGGAAGATGCCGGCAAGATCTATTTGGTGTTAGAGAGAAAACCTGAGGTTATTAAGATAAATGTGAAAATGAGACTAAATTAGAAAACTGGAAAAAAAAGAAAAGGTAGAGCATTAAATCTGAAATCCCAGGGCAGGCTGCCCTGGAATAAGCAGAGCCTTGATTTCTTAGAAAATGTAATTTCAACAAAACTGCTTAGCCAAAAGAAGCTTTAAATGTGATGGATGCTCTTGAAAGGGAAAGTGATGAGATACATGAGAGGTTGTATATTGTAGCAGTTCACAGTATGGGCATTGCTGCCAGAAGCTGTGCCACCAGCACATGAATCCCAGATTTATAAATTACTAGCTTCTCTGTGCCTTGAGCTCCTTGTATATAAATGGTGCTAATATTCACCATTTCCTGTTATGATTTCTGTGAAGATTAAATTTGTTAATGTGCATGAAGCACTTAGAGAAATGTCATAATAACTTAAATATCAGGCATTATAATATAGTAAATATTTAGAAAACCATTTAGATTCATCCATATTTAGGTAACAGAACAATATGTTGATGATTAACTTTTGCTTATCTCATTCTATGTTTTAAGTATGTGCCTCACCTAATTTAATCCTCAAACAACCCTGTAAATTAAGAGGTATTATTATTCCTTTGTTTGGATAAGGAAACTGAACTTCTGGATTGATAAGTGTTTTTCCCAAATTTATGAACATGCTAAGTCCAAAAACTAGGAGATTGGCTGGATCCAGAACTTTAGCACTTGCCACTATGCTCGGGTGTTGTAATTATGAAATCATTATTTGTATAGGATCTTGGAGCAGGTAAATGGTTATTGATTAACTGAGGGCTGTGTCTTTTAATCTTTAATTTATAAAATAATATGCTTTCCTAATTGACATTTAAGTTTTAACAATCCACTCTTCAGAACTGTTTGCTCTTGGAGAGGCAAGGGTTAAGTTCAGGGGAAAGAGAAGATTCCATCCTGCAAGTAGGACTCAATATTACATCTAAAAAATTCCCAGATAGTTTATGACATTTGACTTCCCAACACCTTTCCACCTAAAGTTTTATAATTTAAATAAAGTACAGGAAGAAAGATAATATTACCATGACAAGTAACCAGTCCCTGAAAATAAACTGGACGTAATCAAGGAAAGAATATAAGATCTGTGCTGGCATTCTTGAAATGTTCTTTAAATGAGAGAATTCCTGGGGTTCCTGGGTGGCTCAGTTGTTGAGTGTTTGCCTTCTGCTCAGGTCATGATCTCAGGGTCCTGAGATTGAACTCCACATCTCGCTTCCTGCTCTGCAGGAAGCGTGCTTCTCCCTCTCTCACTCCTCCTGCTTGTGTTTCCTCTCTGGCTGTCTCTCTCTTTGTCAAGTAAATAAATAAAATCTTTAAAAAAAAGTGAGAGAATTCCATCCCTCACATATATGCATAAGTGCAGACTTTTTGTAAGACAAGGATTATGATCTCTTTGCAGCATGAGAAGTAATAGAAATGAGAAGACAGCAGTAGTAGAACATGTATTAAGGATTTATTTAGCCTGGTGGACATGTTTTCATGTATGTTTCTCTGTGGTATTTAAATTTTGATATCTGTTATGAAGACAAATAGCACCTAATTGTAATAAACACACACATAAGCACTTACATAATATAGTCTTCTGCCTACATGGAAATTACTCCCCTTCATTTATCACATATGTTTGTATGATGATACCTAAAATTCCACCATTATACTGTCTTTTAGGATTTCTCCCTTTTCATCTTGTAAATGTGGATTGAGTCTTCTTTCTTTTCAGTGTATATACGTGTGTATATTATGTATGTATGTATGACATTTTGTTATAAATAATGCAGAAGAACAAAAAAGGTAGAATAAAATCATTTTCTACAGCTAGCTCACCTAATGTCTTGAACTCTCCAATCTTAGCAGTGTGATGGGTGCTTTTTTCTGTGCTGAGGCTTATTTACCATACGAACTCTATATGTTATATATACACACACACACACACACACACACACACACACACACGTATATATATATTTATATGCATACACATACAATATGTAAAAGTGGAATCACAATTGTCAGTCATATATATTTCTATACATCTAACTCATTTGCTTTATTATTATTATTATTTTTTAAAAGTTTTATTTATTTGACAGAGGGAAACACAGCCAGAGAGGGAACACAAGCAGGGGGAGTGAGAGAGGGAGAAGCAGGCCTCCTGCCGAGCAGGGAGCCCGATGTGGGGCTCGATCCTGGGTCTCCAGGATCATGACCCGAGCTGAAGGCAATCGCTTAACAACTGAGCCACCCAGGTGCCCCCACATTTGCTTTAATAACAACGTACTGACAATAGAGATGTATCGTAATTTGTTCAACCATGTTTATTTTGATGTACTCATTTCTATTGTATTACTGCATTAAAAGTGTTGGTATGTGTATTAGTATATACTTATATACTCTGCAGCCATCCTTAACATACACATTGATTTTGATTGATCCCCTAATGCATGACTGCACACTAGATATATTAGGTCATTTTCCTTATGTGATAATGTAGCATTAGCACAGATTTTTTCCTGTGGAATAATGAGTAATATAGTTGTCTGTACAGAGTAGAGGAGAGAGGCAGTCACAAAGGCCACATTCATGAATTATCATAAAATAATCCCCAGGCAGATTTGTACATTTGAATATATATCTATATAAAAATATACATATATAGATGAATAGATTCAGAGTATTAAAATTTTTTTAAGTTTTTATTTAAATTCTAGTTTGTTACCGTACATGTAATATTAATTTCAGGTATACAAAATAGTGTTTCAACACTTCTGCACAATACCCAATACTCATCACAAGTATACTCCTTAATCCTTATCACCTATTTAACCCATGCCCCATCCATTTACCCTTAACCCCTAATCTTAACATTAAACCTAACCCTAAATTGAACCCTCTTGAGATTTCTCTTAACTGCAGCATACCAGGCATTCACCCCAGCCCTGACCCTAACCCTGGCCATAAAGAAAATTCGGAGTTTAAATAGAGATTGGTAATTGTTAAAATGACACATTAGATATCGAGTCTCAACTTTATGAACTCCTATAAGTTTGAATTATACATAATAAATTATATATTATAAAGTTTTATTAATTTGTAATCTATTAAAATAATGATGTATTTATTTATTTATGGAGAGTGAACACAAGCAGGGGGAGTGAAAGAAGGAGAAACAGACTCCTGCCGAGTAGGGAGCCCGAAGATGTGGGGCTTGATCCCCAGACTCCAGGATCATGACCTAAGCCGAAGGCAGATGCTTAATGACTGAACCACCCAGGCGCTCCCATATTTATTTTATTTTTAAAGATTAGTTAGTTAGTTAGTTACTAGGGAGGGGAGGAGCAGAGGTAGAGGGATAAGCAGACTCTGTGCTGAGCCTGATATGGGGCTCAATCCTATGACCCTGAGATCATGATTTGAGCTGATATCAAGATTTGGATTCTTAACTGACTGAGCCACCCAGGTGTTCCACAGTTATACTTGTTTTAATAGAGAGACTGCATTCTCCCCAATAGAAAGCTAAAATGTAACAGTTGTATTAGTCCTGTATAGCATGATAATCAGAGTTAGGTATTTCTGAATGAGCAGCTGCAGCAGTTCAAAGATCCAGTGTGGGAATGTAAGCACTTTCTACTTCCCTGTGCTCTGTGTTTTAATGTGCAACTTCTGTCTCCATGTTCATAATATGGCTACTCTGCTCCCTTGTTGTAGGCGAGAAACACAGGCAACTACAAAGACCAAAATGAGGATGCCAGTAAATCTATTCTTTTTAATGATTTCCCAGAAGAACTAAACTATGACTTCTCTTTGTATCTCACTAAAAATAATTGTCATACAACTCCTCTCTGTAAATGATTCTGGGGAGGCATATTGTCTGGAAATATTGCCATTTATAATAGGAAGAAAGAATGGATATGAGGAAAGCCTACAAACTGTTGTTACTGCAAGGGTTTGTGAATGCCTATGTGTTTACTTATATATTTGTGATAACTATGAGAACCAAATTCAGGTGTGATGCAACTTTGTACATACAGGTGCTCGAGGAAGATGTGTTAATTTATTAGGAATTTATTATGTCTAAGAGAACTTTACTGTTGGGGAGGGAGTTAAAAATAATGTATTGACTTTTGTATTATAGCACAGTATTTTTAACCCAAATGCTGAAATGTTCTTCTACCTACTTTCTCCATTATGAAAAATGTATACAGAACAGAAGTGGCATGAAATGTATCCATTTCCATGACATAGGCTATAATGGAAAATTGTCCAAGCCTAGCCTAGCCTTAAGATTTTAATCTTGTGATCCTCTTCATATGTCATACTGTAGTGCATGGACTGTATCCAGCACATTTGATTTAAAAGTATTTCCAGAAAAATAAATTGTCTTGTTAAGCTTAGTTAACCAGTTTTCTTCAGTAGACACATTTTTCTCTTCACAAAATGTCACTATTCCTTCTTAGCACAGTAAAAGATAATATTTGCAATTCACAGCATTGATAAAGAATACCTAAGGTAGTTATTCACTGAATGTCTGTACATGCCCAGAAAGTAGTTTGAGCATTTGGGAAATTATCAGGATAATTCAGAAAAATAAAATAACTTTCCTTACTGGTCAATGGTAGTAGGTCATTTTGGCTCCAGTTAACTGAGAATGATAAATGGTAGAATATGGGAACACATTATTTGAGAACACTATATTTATAGATCTATAGCTATATATTTTTTAAACTACAGGGCCGGAGTTTATGAAATAGGTTTAATAGTTTAATTTTATAGACCATTTATACAATTCTAAAGTTGGCTAATTTCTCTAATTAACTTTAAAATTTGTTTTCTCTTATGGAAATTTATAAGTTAAAAAAATAGGGTAGCATAATGTACCCATCACTAATTTTTTTTCCCATCACTTATTTTGAACAGTTGACAAGCCATAATTAATCCTGATTCATCTGTACCCCTTTCTGTTCTCTCTCCTTGTCTATTGTATAAACATTTTTTGGTAAATATTTCACCATGTAGCTATAAAAAATGGTCAGTCTTTGAAAAAATGCCCATTTATCATTATGTCTAAAAATAAAATAATAATCTGATTATATCCAGAAATATCTAGTCAGCATTCATATTTCTAGTTGTCTGTCATTTATGTTTTATTATAAACAGCTATTTTTGTTTTGTTTGAGTCAGGGTCAAAACAAATTCCACACAAGAATGTTAGTTGATAGAGTCGAATCTCTTCATAGAAGAAACTGGGTAGTTTATTTTGAATTTTCTCCATGTCTAGATTATACTGATTATACTCTTTTTGTGATTTGTTTCATGCTTCTCTGCTCCCCTGTCATTCTATATTTCCTGTAATGTAACTGTTGGAATTAGAAGTTTAATTACATTTAGAACCTAGCTTTTGGCAATCTCATTTATGAATGGTGTTGGCTGTGTTCTTCTAATTCTAATTTTGAATGTTTATCTGTAGTGTGGATTATAATAAATGCCTTTTGAAGATGTGTTTTTATTTTTGCTATAATATATAGTCACTTTTCTATAATATTAACATTAAATCAAGGAATTATTTTTCTCATTAAATATTCTTGCAGCTGTTCTTTTTCAAAATGGAGGAAGCAAAGGAAAATACCTGTCAGTGTGTATGCCATCCCATGAATTTTTTTGGCTATCATATTAGACAAAAATAAAGTTAATAGCAGTAGCTACAGATGTTGACATAGGTCATCTTATTTAATCTTCCCAACTAAAATATGAAATACGTGTCATTTTATTTTCTAGAGGATGAGACTGCAAGTCATAGTGGTTGAATATCTTGCCAAAGAGC
This sequence comes from Spilogale gracilis, assembly GCA_004023965.1. Taxonomy (NCBI): domain Eukaryota; kingdom Metazoa; phylum Chordata; class Mammalia; order Carnivora; family Mephitidae; genus Spilogale; species Spilogale gracilis. Next base: position 184,572 of record PITA01000996.1, read on the forward strand.
ACACAGCAGTGGGATGGGCTTCTGCTTTAACCCACCATACTATGTTGATGCGGAAGATAGTGACAATTCTGTTAACCAGTTATGATGAAACTGGTTAACTAAGCTTAACAAGACAATTTATTTTTCTGGAAATTGTTTTATTTATTTATTTTATTTTTTAAAAGATTTTATTTATGTATTTGACAGAGAGAAACACAGCGAGAGAGGGAACACAAGCAGGGAGACTGAGAGAGGGAGAAGCAGGCTTCCTGTCGAGCAGGGAGCCCGACGTGGGGCTCGATCCCAGGTCTCCGGGATCATGACCCGAGCCAAAGGCAGTTGCTCAACCAACTGAGCCACCCAGGCGCCCTGGAAATGGTTTTAAATCAAATCTTTGTAAACATGGTTTTAATATTTCTGGAGACTTGAAGTCACATTCAAATATATAGAATACAAATGAAACTCAGTTTTGATGCAGTTTTGATGCACATATTAATGGTCCCTAGTGTCTTTGCTGGTATTGAAGGAGATGTGAGGGTATATGATACAGAGATGATAAAATGAATGAAAATATTCATCTGTACATAAAATGCAATGCTAAAATATATTCTTATGAGGTTATACACTAGAAAATCTTTAACTTACTCCAAATTAGTTGGTATCTGTTTAAAACACTTGGGAGTGAGATTTCTCTACCATGTGAATCATTCCAGTAGTGGGCATCTCTAACTGAGAAGGTTTTTAAAATTTGTTGTTGATATTGTTCATCATATAACCTGTCTATTCTGATAATGAATTGTCACAGTGAAAACGGATAGTACTTCTCTTCTTAGTCATCAAATCAAACTTCTCTTCTAAACATCAGCTCTTGGGCACATGGATGGCTCAGTCATTAAATGTATGTCTTCGGCTCAGGTCATGATCCCAGGATCCTGGGGTCAGTCCCGGCCCCTTGTCAGGCCCCACATTGGGCTCCCTGCTCAGTGGGAGGCCTGCTTCTCCCTCTCCCACTCCTCCTGCTTGTGTTCCCTCTCTTGCTGTGTCTCTCTCTGTCAAATAAATAAATAAAATCTTAAAAAACAACAACAGCAACAACAACAAAAAAAACAGCTCCTCAAGTATCTTAAGGTGTCTGATACACAAAAGCTACTTTGCCCACAATAGCATTTCATTCTTTCAACTTACTCATGACACTTTTTTTTTTTTTTTTTTTACCACAGGACTTAAAGTGTCCTTTCCTAGTATTCCTATTTAAATCAGTTTCCTCTGAACTTTATTTTTTAGAACACATTGCAATTTCTAATTATATTCTTTTTTGATTTACTAGCTAATATCCATCTATCTAAACTGTATGTTTTCCATGATGACAGTAGACCCTGAATCTGTTTTACCACTGAATCCCAAGGACCTAAACTAGCATCTTATAAAAGTAATTCAATACATGAATGTAAATTAAACACATATTAATAAATTACTTATTTTCCTGATTTCTACTCCCCCCAGCCCCCACTCCACTCCATCCATCCATCCAGGCTGTCTGATGGGTCAGGTTATTTCTTAGAACATTTGAAGAGCTCACATATCAACAGTAATCATTAATATAACTGGGAAAATATATTTCAACTTAACTCATGCAAGATTCAGTGAACTGTTCACTTGTTTGTTATATATAGTTACATTAGTGCCTTGAGAACATAGTGGATTTTCAACATTTTTTAGTTCTTCCTCCTAACAGCTGTAAAATATTTCGTCTTGTTACTTTGTTAGATCATTTCAGGTATGTAGGTCTTCTTAGCATCTTGATTCTGTCATTCAGTGTACTGACTCTCATTCAGTTATTTTTACCTTCTGAAAACTAAGTAGGCAGCTCTCCATTTTAATTTAATTTCTTGATTAAAACATTTTAATAATGTGGCATGACAGATTAAAATAGAAGAATTTGAGCCTTGCCACTTGGAGACTGCTTTGCAGATTAGAGACAATATGATTTTTGGTATCATTTTTCAGTCACCTAAAAATACCTATAAAAGAGTGTTGCCACCCACCTCATTGTGCTCTTACTCTCTTTTCTTCTAGGGTAACTTGACTTTGTTAGATGTCTTGTTGAGATCACAGTCAGCCTTTTGCAGAATCTTTTTTTGTTCTAACAGTATTATTAAGTTTTTAAAAATGGCACTGTGCTGAAATAGACCCTATATTTTTTTATTTAATCCATGTACAAAAGAGTACATGGAAGTTTATATGAATTGAAATATCAGTATTTTGTTATTTACAACAAGTAAACTGATGATAGTGGTAATCTACTTATAGATTTGTGATGAAATTGATGGTAATAATAAGTACTATTAGTAATATGTTGAAAAAATTATTTCTTTATTCATAGAGCAGCAAACTATGGAATTGTAAGGGGATAATATATATGGATGTATTTGTGAAAGGAAAAGAGTGAATAACTGTGAGCCTTGTTCATACCTGTTCTGTGTTGAAAGTTGCCTGGAGACTACTTTTTCAAAGTTATCTTTCCTATGCTGTCTATTCATTCTAGAAACATTCATATTGGTTATAAGGGTAATTACATATTAACTAAGGTCTCAGTCCCTATCTGATTTTCCCATAAAGAGAGACCAAAATGTATAGCTTCTGAGTTACTACTTTATTAAGGAGTATAAGCCCAAGGAGCAGCAATGAGGGACCAGGGGAATGCAAGGGAAGGAGGGAAGGCAAATACAGAAGGAATTTTCAAGTTGCCTTTCACCTAGGACAGCTTATTGTTCATTCTCATGAGACTGGACCCTAATAAGCCTTATGAATTTCCATGACAGTGGTTGTGGGGAGGGGGGAGCAGTTGAAGAGAAGTAGTTTTTCAGCCAGCTCCCAACACTTCCAGTGGGCAAGTGATGTTTCTTTTTGTGATTGAAAGGAAGTACATGGACAGGGAGCAAAAAGCTCTGCCTGGCCATGATTCAGGGCTCTGGTAAGTGAAATAACGCTTCAAAGTGCTTAAAACCAATGGAAAGCTGGCTGCTGATGTAGCAGCTAGAGTAAGAAATAGGCAGTGCTTAGAGGATCTGAAATGCCTGATATAGTTACTGAAGAAAAAATTCAAGGTCTTTCTTTGTCATTAAATATAAAATTCACTTCAGAAAACACATTTTACATGCTTACAGTTTGGGAGACATTGTGTAAATAGGAAGGGTATGAATGTGAAAGTAACTAAAGCTCTACCTACAAAGAACCACAATCTAGTGAGGGGAAGAGTAAACAACTAATGGCTAACAATATGTTTGACTAAAATGCCAACAAAAAAATAGGTAAAATTAATTTTGGATTGGGGGATGGAAATTTGAGATAAATTTTACAGAGTAAAAAGTGCTGATCTGGTACTTGAAGCATGATAAAGTAAATGCAGAGGTGCATTTCTGGCTAATGGTATCAGTCTCACTAAAGGGACTGAAGTTTCTGACCATGATAGGTTCAGGAGTTGATGTGTGGCTCAAAGAGTGAGGAACAGAAGATAGACCTAGAGCATAGAATTACTGAAACATCAGATTGAGCCTCAGTACCCAGTAGAGTACCAGGAATAAAGAGTATTTAGTAGGTGTTTGTTGAATGAATAAGCTTCATGGGAATATCTGCAGTTGCCACATACACACACACAAATGGGTTTTGATGTTGTACTTAGAAAAAATCAGAGTTTGAGGCACCTGGGTGACTCAGTCAGTTAAGCATTTGACTCTTAATTTTAGTCCAGGTCATGATCTCAGGGTCATGAGACTGAACCCTGCATAGGGCCCTGCAGTGAGTGTGGAGCCTACTTAAGATACCCAATCTCTCCCTCTGTCCCCACTCTCCGCATGCATCCCCACATGCATGTGCTTTGTATCTCTAAAAAAAGAAAGAAGAAAAATTCTGAGTTAAAAAATAAAGCAGGATTTCTTGTCAGATTTTTCAGAGATTTTGCTGCAAATTATGATTGATACTTAATATGTAGCATTTGTTAAGAATATTTTAATATGAAACTGATTTTTTTGTGTCAAATACCTTGTGGGATTTTTTTTTTTTTAACTTGAGAGAGAGAGAGAGAGCACAGCCTGCGGGTGGAGAGAGGAAGAGGGAGTCTGTGCACAGAGCCTAATGTAGGACTCAGTGCCAGGACCCTGGGATCATGACCTAAGCTGAAGGCAGAGCTTAAGCAACCGAGTCAACAGGCACCCTTATCTTGTGGGATTCTTGTGCTAGTAGTTTTTAATTTAATTTAATTTAATTTAATTTAATTTAATTTAATTTAATTTAATTTTATTTTATTTTACGATTTTATTTATTTGACACAGAGGGATCACTAATAGGCAGGCAGGCAGAGAAAGAGGGGGAAGTAGGCTCCCCACTGAGCAGAGAGCCCGATGTGAGACTTGATCCCAGGACCCTGAGATCATGACCTGAGCTGAAGGCAGAGGCTTAACTCTCTGAGCTATCCAGGTGCCCCTAGTTGTATATTTTAGATGGTGGTGTGCACATATGGAGAGGAAAGTAGAATGGAGGGGAATTAAACCTTAATTGAATGTATATTAATATATTAGTATATTTTCAACAATACCTTTTTAGGGAAAAGTTTAGGAGAAAATTATAAAATCCCTTGAGTAACAGCGTGAATAATTTACTTTTTTTTTTTTTTTTAAGATCTTATTTATTTATTTGACAGAGAGAGAGGAAGCACAAACAGGCAGAGCAGCAGGCAGGTTGGCAGGGAGAGGGAGAAGTAGCCTCCCCGCTGAACAGAGAGCCCGACACAGGGCTTGATCCCAGGGTCCTGGGATCATGACCTGCGCTGAAGAAACTGCCTGAACCACTCAGGAACCCCTGATTAATTTACTTTTTATACATTCTATCCAAGAAACCAACAACTGTTAGGAGACAGTATAAGATCAGGTTTTGATTTATAAAGATAAAAGTAATCTTGGAGGGGGTGGAATGTGATTGGGATAGATTTTGTAAAGGTACTTTCCAGTTAGTCATACAACAAAAACATGCTTAAAATCAAGTGTGCTTTGCAAGCAGAAAGATAGACTGATTTGGCATGGGTACTTCTGGATAATATGTGAATTTCCCATGAAAATGGAATTTGATGTCTTTCATAGAACTATAAAAGCGCCACCTCCCTATTTCTATGCATTTGACCTTGTGAGTACCTTCTTATTCTGTGAGAATATCATAGGTCATTAAAGTTGGTTCATTGCCAGAGTCAGATTTTACTTATGCATCTTTTGTTAAGCTGTATCAAAAGCAGTGTAATAGATACTGTAGAGCAACAAATATGTGTGAAAAACCTATGGCCTCCAGAAAATTGGTCTCTGGGTGAGAAGGTGAAGTGTGTGCATAAAATGGTGACAGCCATTTTCATACAGCACATGATAAAAGCTGACATGATTTTTAGAGGTCATTGTTGTCATTGTTAGTTGTGACCTTGACCTCTCGGGAGATGGGTCCTAAGAGGCTCGGAGCCAATCAACAATACAAAAGTATCTATGTATACAAAAACATAAAGTTGTTTAAAGATGGTGGAAGGTATAGTCGTACAGGAATAAATATACCACTTTACTTCATGCCATTCTACATTAACCAGTAATTATTTAATCTTATTATTTTTTTTCACCTCACACATTGTATCCTGACCCATGAACTGTATACACTAACTGGTAGTCACAATAATTTTTCTGTAATGTTCTGTTAAGCATGTTTTGATTTTACTTCAGTCTTCTACTTTGCCACAAATTCCTATCCCTATGATTTGCAACCAAATGTAATCTTCTACTTTGTGGCATTTGTGTATTGTGTATTCATTACTCCAATGTGAAGATGCATCCTATCTTGCCTCAAGTAATAAACTTACTATTTAAGCTTTTGTCCTTTCCATCTACTCCAGTACTTGACTGATACTTGACCAAGGTTGTACCAATTTTATCTTCTTTATTTGACCTGGGAAGTAGGAGTTAGGAATAGTGGAGAAAGGGATGAAAGTAGAAAAAAAGTAGAAAAGAGCTTTTATATCAAGAGAAAATGAAATAAAATGGAAGGGAGAGATGAAGAAAGGAAAAGGGGAAGAAAGGAAAGAAGGAAGAAGGGAGAAGAAGTAAAAAAGAAAACCCTTCCATGGAACTAGTAAACTTTGATTCTTCTCTTTCAGTGCAGCAGAATGGAAGTATGACACTCCCTGATCAGCTCAGTTTATCTCTGTGGTAGTCAGTTCATGTGTCTAGAATGTAATCTGTGGAGTTGCATTGTTGCCTTTCAGTTATATAATTCTCTGATTTTTGTGAATTACATGTAAAGCCCGAGGGTTTATTCAGTTCTGTAGTGCCCAGAAGTGAATCCCATGGGAAGTAGTTTATTATGTGCCAAAGAATAATCCAGGAAACAGTTTACTGTATCTTTTTTATCTTTTAAAAGGTACATTTTATATAATTATATGGGCACAGTAATGAAAAAGCAATACACAGTAGTTATCTGTCCAGTTGTAATCATTTTCTCAAGTCTATATAAATAATTTGACAGCAATAGATTTGCTTCAAAGAAAAAGATGAGTTAGAAAAGGAATATGTATCCAGTGAACAGTTTTATCCATTCCCAGTTCAGTTTACTGAACTGAGCAGTGGTTTGACTCTTAGTATGGAGGTTTAATTTTTCTTCAGAATTTTCATTCCCGTCTTCTTAGATGCTAGTGCATAAAATTTGCCATTATTAAAATTCCAACTACACTAAATATATTTCTTCATATATTTAATAAAATTTAGTGACATTGGTTGCATGTTTTTAATGATAAATATTAATATTTATATTTAAAGTTTTCTGGTAATGTATAATATATTGAAATATAAGCAATTTGTCTTAATTATTATTGATTTGTGGAAAGGCAGCTCATCTATTCTACTGACAATGCAACTTACTGCATTTGTTAACACATATAGTAAGATGTAAGTAATGTATACATGAAACATTTCAAGGAAATGAATAACTAGTTCCCACCAAGCTTCAGCTTGTCAGATTTTGTTTCTAGAAGGGTTACAAATGTTAGCAATAAGAATGCTAACTGTTTTTTTGTGTCCTCAGCAATATATTCTGGAATGTCACACAACATATGAGCAAAGGATCAACGGAGATGGATGATGAATGATCAAATTAAAATCCTTCCCATTTTTAAAGTAAATATTTCTTAGTCTATGACAATTTATCCATTCTCTGTTCTTTTACAAAAAGCGGTGTACATAAGGAGATATAAATTCAAGTTTGCAAAATTTTGCAAGCTTGAAAAAATGATTTTTTAGCTTCCCTCTTTTCCTAACAATTATGGTGAAACAGATCAGTAAACCTTAAATACTTAATAAAAACTTATGGATACTTTCTAGGATCAGTCATGTACTGATCTGAAAACACACACATGCACAGACACACACACACAGACACACACACACATGCGTATGCATACGTGCTTTCTTATAATGTATTTGGTGTGGGATCAGAATACATGGATGCCACAACACAGTCAGTCCCATACAAAGAGATGAAGAGCTTATGTGTATAATGGGACCTCCTACACTTCTAAACAAGAGGCATGGTTTGGTTACTAAAAGTATTGCTTTGTTGAGAGTAGACAACCTCTACTGAGACTCAGATTTTTGAAATACAGATTAGTATGGTCATCATAAGCCTTTCCACTGATTATGAGATTGCTTCAACTGCTTTTGTAAGCTCACTGAACACATTTTATTTAACCAAAATTCATTTTATTTAACCAAAAATAATAGACATGATATTATGATATAAAAATCAGCTGCCTAGTATACCTACCACCCTGAAGATCTTGTTGAAACCTAGAAAAAATAAAGAAAAGCTGCAATATGACTTAGTCTGAGAATTATTATTGCATATATAAAATTAGAAGACTACTTGAGGGATAGTAATACAATATCATACTGTTTTGAAAGATGTACCTTTTGAGATATTTTATGTCAATCCCACATCCTTCACTTGATATTTATTAGCAAGGAAAGAGTTAAATCCCTTTTTAATGAAATTGTGGTAAATACATATTATATAATATTTACCATCATAATTACTTATTATTCCATAGTGTTTTGTACTTTCATGTTGTTAACTAATATCTCTTTGAGATTATGCTTTCAGTTCTTTTAGGTATATGCCTGGGCATGGAATTACTGGTTCATATAGTAATTCCTTTTTTTTTTTTTTCTTGAGGAACTACCATAGTTCTGTATAGTGACTGTATCATTTCACATTCCCACCAGCAGTGCTCAAGAGTTTTATTATTCTACATCTTCATCAACACTTTTTATATTTGCTTTGTTGTTGTTATTATTCTTTTGATAACAGCCAGCCTAATGGGTATGAAGTGATATCTCATTCTTTTTTTCTTTTTCATATTGGTTTTGGTTTGCATTTATTCAGGAATTTGTGATGTTGAACATTTTTTCATGCTTATTGACCATTTTTATATCTTCTTTGGAAAAATGTCTATTTGAGTTATTTTCCCACTTTTTAACCAGGTTTGTTGTTGAGTTATTTATTTTGAGTTCTTTATATTTTTTGGACATTAACCCTTTATCAGATAATATATTTGAAATATTTTCTCCCATACCCTGAGCTCACTTTTCATTCTGTTGATGTGTTTTTGATGCATGGGCATTTTTAAATTTGATGTAGTCCAATTATCTATTTTTATTTTTGTTACCTGTGTGTTTCTTGTCTTATCCTAGAAATTATTGCTAAATCCAGTGTCATTAAGCTTTTCCCCATCTTTTTTTTTAAAGTTATATATATTATTTGTAAAGTTTTATTATTTTCACTTTTAACTGAGATACAAAAGATTGTATAAGGTCTTTATAAATAGTTTGCAGAGTAATAATTGAATTGAATTGGTCATTTATCATTGGCCATTTAATTAGAGCTTTACAAGCATCTTTGACCTGTACTTTGTATCCCATTCAGCACCCCTTCCCCTGAATTATCACTAGTTTCAGTCAGTTATGTATTGGAAATACTTTTTCAAAATTTGGAGATTTTACCTCTTTCTATATTTTATTTCTAAATTAAAATAAGATCTTAATAAACTTGATTCCTCCCCCCCCTTTTTCCTATAGAGTTTGCATGCTTTACAACTTGTTAAATAATTTCTTACTGTAAGGCCACAAAAATACTTTTTCTATATTTTCTTTGGAAATATTTATAGCTGTGCCTTTTACATTTAAGTTCTTTTGTACATTTAAACTTTATTTTTAAGTATGGTGTGAGAAAGATACGCATTTTAATGTTTCTAGTATGGATAGCCAAGTGTCTCCATATTTATTTAATTTGTTTTCTGGTACACCACTTTTGTCATACATTGGGTTTGTACATTTGCACATATTTATTTCTTACTGCTCTTTCTTGATTCACTGTTACAGTTTTTCTAACCCTCTAACAATACATTGCTGTTTTAATTATCATATTTGTATAATATTTTTTGATATAGAGTAGTACTCCCAAAAGTACTTTGTACTTCCATCTAAGTTTTAAAATCAGTTTATCAGTCTAATGAAAAAAATGTTGTCATTTTGAGTATAATTAGGAGAAATTGATAAATTAATTTCTAGAAAATTTACATTTTTTTACAGTATTGTCTTCATAGACATTACTGTGAAAGGTCACATTACTGTTTACCTAAATGTCATTGGCCCCTGAGACAAAAAATAGCCTCCCTTAAACAATAAAAATAAATAAAAAAGAAGCACATGGCTTATCATACTTAATTCTGATGACTCTCTTTAGTGAACAGTAACAGATTTTTTTAGTGAAACAAGATAAACAAAACTTAAAAGATGTAATTATGTTGTGTAATTGTGCTATACAGTATTGTTATTTAATCTTCACAATAACTCAAAAAGTATGTATTATAATGACCTGCTTCAGCTGAAACATTTGAGTGGCAATATATATGTTCAGAGTCATTGATTGACCATTGTGATTGTAAGATTCATGAAAAATGTCAGAGACTTAAGTACCAAAGGTTTAAGAATGTAAAATGTGGCACTGTGATGTGAGCCAAGGACAGATTCCAAAGGCCATTCTATTTCCAAAATTAAACCAGAAAGTCTTTACAACTTCCAGATAGAGTTAGGCATCTAATCATTGTATAACAAGTCAGAGTAAAAGACCAGTCTTTAACCTTTCTTTTTAGTGTTTTAGTGTTTATCAGTCTGAATGTGTCTTTTCTAGTTGTATATTAAGTTGTTCCTTAAAATTGATGGATAGCTATAACATTTTAAGAAACCAACAACATTTTAGTAAAATGATATGCCTTTTGTGGATCACACTTAACTTCTGGCAGAAAGAGAAGCAATTATAGTAGTAATAGGTTTAGCAATATATGTAATGCTTTGTGCTTTTTTCAAGTTCATGATTTGATAAGCTGTGTCAAAATAGGCTGGGAAGAAATTCTGTTAGATAAGAAGTTTATTTTTTTAAAAAAAACATCAGTATAATATATATAATACTACACATTATAGTTCTGTAGTTAGGCTTTTTTTTTCCTTAATCTTTATAGTTCAGGAATTGGTTGACTTTTTTTTTTTTTAAAGATTTAATTTATTTGACACAGAGAGATCACAAATAAGCAGAGAGGCAGGCAGAGAGAGGAGGAAGCGTGCTCCCTGCTGAGCAGAGAGCCCAATGCGTGTCTCGATCCCAGGACCCTGAGTTCATGACCTGAGCAGAAGGCAGAGGCTTAACCCACTGAGCCACCCAGGCACCCAGAATTGGCTGACTTTTAGAGGTGAAAATGTCTCACCATCAGAATGAGCTAGGTATTTCAGCATCATTCATCAGTCTACTGACTACCTTCATAGATAGCTTTTTTAAAAAATATTTTATTTACTTATTAGAAACTGAGAGGGAGACAGAGAGAAAGCAGGGGAAGGAGCAGAAAGGGAGAGAGAAAGAATCTCAGGCAGACTCTGTGCTGAATGCAGAGCCTGACACAGGGCTTAATATCACCCCTCTAAGATTATGACCTGAGCTGAAACCAAGAGTGAGATGCTCAACCAACTGAGCCAGTCAGGCGCTCCCTTCATAGATAATTTTTACCACAATTCCAGAAGTTGGTGAATTGGCCATCATGAATGTAAGAATCATGAAAAATATTAGAAACTCAAGCCCCAAATGTTCAAGAATATTCACAGCATAACACTGTTACAGGACCATCATTATTTAGTAACCTATGCTTTTGCGCTTCAGACAACATTTCAACTAGATAATCTATTTTTAAAAAAGCTTTTGGTCTTGTTTCTGAACTAAATGTATGGAATATTGCTGAAAAGCAGCGGTTGGGGGAAAGATGGAAAAAGCCAGGAAGAATCTTTTTCCTCTTGTTTTTGGCTCCCAGCTGAATGTCATGACAACACTAAATGGCAGGTGGAGAGGTAACAGTTATTATCTGAGACAAACTTTTAGCTCATGCATTTTCTATGATTCAATCTCTTCATTGAAATACACCTCAGATATTACAGAATGGATGAAGATTTTAATATTAAAAATTCCCTTCTTTCTAAATGTTTTTAAATACATATTTGCCAAGAAAGCTTTCAAAAAGGTTCCAACATGGTTTTAGCTTCTGATGTAGCCCTTGTTAAAAGAATTAAACCTTGGAGCATTGTTCATAGATAAGTGTTTATGGTGAAATATACTAGATGAGGTGGGCATTGCTTCTCTGTGTTTATAGTGGGAAAAGTGGAGTGTTACTTTAAATTAAATTAAAGAGTATTATTTAGCTTAAGGATTCTGTACATATAATGTGTATACATGTGTTTATGTATGTATATGTATCATGATGCACATAATTTGTTTTATATATTTTAAAAAGTTGTACATAGTCAATATAAAATATTTAAAAAACACATAAATTATATCAATAATTATTCAAAAATTTATCCCTCGCACCAGAAGATAACCACTACTGATATTTTGGTATATGTCTTATAGTCACTTTTATACCTTTTATCAGCTATTGGTGAATCATAAGTCTGTTAGAAGAGAGTTATTCAAATAAATAATTGTTGCATTTATCCTGCCAAGTAAATAATCCAATAAAATGTAATAACCTGTTGCTTACAAATTGTGTTCTTGCAGATTGGGTCTATAATGTCTGATCTCTTCTCTCCTTGTGAGAGTAGACTAACCCACGTGAAATTTGAGTAACTTGCAGTTTATGAGAGTTCTATACTTGCACCCCTGTTTTTAGGAAAGATTCCCACAGCCATGGTTATATTATGTGGTCTCACTGTCGTATCCAGGATCAAAATAGGTAGGATTTTTAAGGCTTATTTAAATTGTTTAGAAAATGCAGTAGAAGTAGAAAATACCCATACTTTTACTGAAGTCAGGATTTTATTTCTACAACTTTTGTTACTTGAAAATAGTGCAAAGGAAATGGGATAGAATAGGGTAAATTTTGTTTAATCTTAGCTCCTCCATTTATCTTTTTTGGCCTAGGGATGTTATTATCATTATTGAACATGAGTATCTCATACATACTATTCAGAATTCTTCTGAATTTGAAGGGTATTCAAATTTTTATGCATGTAAGAGAATTTAATTTGTGACAGTCATTATAATCAATTTTCTATATTAAATATAAATTAGGAGACTTCAAAACTTTGAGTCTTGTTCATCATCTTATAGCATAATTTTGTTTGATTTATCCTCTTTCTTTTGTATTTGAAAAGTGAAAGCAAGTAACAGTTATTTCCTTAGAACATTCTTTTGAGCAAGTTTTTCAATATCCATCATATTTGTGTTATTACTAAAATAGAATCTAAATGGTGAGGGCTCCCAGAGATTAGAGAAATTCATAAAACTATATATTCTTGAAGGATTCTATATAACACTATAAACAGACATGACGCCTTAAAAAACCTTTAAGACATTTTGCACTTTTCCTTTTCCATCTCTTGTAACTTTTGTGAAAGGGTTTAGATTATAGGTTGAGGAATTAGATATATACAGAAGTTTAAAGTTGTTAGCTTTTACTCCAAAAATAACATTAGGAAGTAATTTATTTGAGTAGATTAATAAAGTTCATAGCATTTACTGGATGCTGCCTATATATACCATACAGATATATGGAAAGGAAGGATCCTGAAATTGAGTTAGTTACAACTAGGTCATTTATACTATCTGCTTAAAGCATAACAGTGATTAGTTTCTGCAGCAGTTTTGAGAAGTGAATGATCTCTTGGTTCTGGTTGCCAGAGACCTGGGAGAACTTGGGGGATAGGAAAAAAGTTTTGGAGAACTATTGAGAATTATTCTGATATAGGCAAAACAGTAAGGATAAGTTAAGGGTTGGATAGATTGTGGGCAAAGTATAAATGCAAGATTCTGTGAAATGAAACTGATATTATTTGACCTACCCTGTAGTCTGGGATTTCTGATCCATATGAATGACACAAAACCTCTTTTCACCAAAATCAATGTTTATGAACAAAAATCAGTGATACATGTCATATGTGAAGATAGATGAATTTGTAAGAAAGTATGTGTACTAGGGAGGGGGAGCTAGCAGTGTATTCTGTACACATCTCAGTAAGGTTTCCATACATGTCATGAGCTTGCTGATTACTGCTTGCATTATTGGATAATAAGTGAAGGGATATGTCACTTGTTGGATATAGAGCTGTTGTGGGGGACCCGGGTCCTATAATTGCTCACTTTTTTTTCTCTTCTAAATTGTGAAATGTGAGTGACAGGTAGTTTGATCCATCAAGATACAAGAAGCTGAAATTGATGTCAGAAAAAAAGAAATGAGAGAAAAAGCACTTTACAAAGGCCTACTTGCTATCCCATTTGAAGCAAAATTTAGAAAAGAAAGATACTAGAGTTTGATTTTAAAAAGACACACAACTCTACTTAGGGATGACTGAACTTGAAGAAGCAAAATTTTTCTTCAAAAAATATAGTACCAACATTGAAGGCAGTTAACATATCTGAAAGAAAGAAGGAAGGAAAATTTAGTGGTGGCAAATGCAAAGCAATAATGAGATGTTTTTGCATAATGTAGTAAAAATCCTTTTATAGAAAATCAGAAATTACAATTTTTGAAATAATATAGAAATGTCTCTAAAACTTGACAGCACTATCATTACCTCAGAAAAGCATGTAGAAATTTCTTTGAGAATAATGATATTTAAAGACCAGAGAGAAGAGACTTTTGAAACTTTGATGCTATTGTGAAGTGATTTGTAGACAATTACAATGAATTATATGACACACTTTCATCTGCCCCATCGTATCACTCACCATAGGCCAAAGTGTTTTTGACCTAGCAAATCTCTAATGCTCTTGGGAAGGATACCTAACTATAAAAGAAAAGGTTGATGACTTCATTTTGTGCAAACTCTTCTCCTTGTTCATGATTTCTAATTTTTTGTTAGTATCTCCCCCTTTCCTCTCTCTCCTTTAAGCAGCCTGTAATCTTCTAGAATTTTGTTATGAACAATAAGAAACAAGTCCACTTATATCATATTTATTTAGTGGGAAATATATAAAAGACAAATAAGTAGATGTAAGGATTTGTACTTTGTAATATTTCACTACTGCCTCTTCTTGGTTGTCTTAAGACTGTTGTCATTTTTTTCAATAGTTGCAACACAAATGCAAAAAAAAAAAAAACTTAATAGTTAAACACTTAAAAATTTATAACTTTTTCCCTCTTTGTATTTCACATCTAACCTTAGGGTAAATTTAGAGACAAACAACCAAAAGTCAGGAAGTGGAAGAAACTTCCGAGTGACTATGATTCCTTTGTGCTAGAGTATTTTGGGTCCATGGTTCTCAACCAAGGAGAGAATGTATATTGTGTTCATATATTATGTATATTATATTCATCTTCTGAGATTGTGGTCCCTTTTATTTACCTTGCTTAAGGGCTAGTTAATGCTTTTGAAAAAGAAACTTGAACATATACTCTAAGAGGAAGAGCTAATAAAGAGAACCTACAGGTAAAAATCCTTTTGTTCTTAGTTTGATGCTTTAGAAGCTCATAATTATTTAAAGTTTATCAATTATGATAATAAATTTTAGATGTAATAATAACATTTCTCTTTTTAAGTCCAGTTTTGTTTTACATAAGCAGGTGAGAGAAATAAGTCTGGTATATCTCTTAGGCAGCATATCCAGTTCATTGTACTCATACTTTCATTGTCTTTCCCTTCTGCTACCTGCCTTGTAGGACTTTCATTGAATTATTAACCTCATCTTTAGTAGCTGATCTGGTGGACAGTCAAAAAGTAAAAATTTTCTTTGCTTTTTCCTTATATTAATTTTATTATTATTATTATTATTTGTTAATGTACATGTGTAGAGGAGGGAGACAAAAGAGGGAGCCCTGGATTATCAAAACAAGTGTGTATATTAGATGTTTTCTTTAAAATAGAAGTTGGCAGCAGGATGGCTATAGAAGGTGTTGGCTCTGAATATGACAGAACATACATGAAAATAAGACCAAATAAAATTGAAATTAATTTTTGCAAGAACTTTGGAGGAATTTTAAAATCAAGGTAACATGGAAAAAAAAAGTAGAAAGTTCAGTGAAAAAGATGTAAAGTAAAAGAAGTCAGTTATTTGTATTGAGCAAAAGAGACGAAGTACTGGAATTAGTGTACTGGAAGCTGCCTGATTAAGATCTGAGGTAGTGTCAAGCTTTTAAAACATTATTTTAGAATTTAAGGTGTGATATCTTGTATAACAAGATAATTACCAATCATTATGCTAAACATATATAGTGTATAATTAGTATAATATACAAGTGATTTTTATCTTTCATTGTGTAAAGGTAAACTGTGCATCAGTCTCACAGTTTTGGAGACATTGCTATGTGGAAGATGATAATGGACAATTAAAGTTAGAATTGCTTCATAAGACAAAAGTGGCAAGTTTATGTCCTTGAGAGAGGAGCTTATATTGAAAGATGTGTTCAAAGATGGTCATTGAACAAAAAGATGTAAAATATTAGCTGTAAATTTCAGCTATTCTTTACCACAAAAATGAAGGATTACTAGTACAGTGAAAGCTTGTCTAATTTTCAAAAGTCTATCTAAATTGGGAGGTACAGGTCAAATAAAGACTCTTATTAGCATCTAAGAATTTGAATAAAATTCAGAGATAACTACATGCAGAAAACTTATATGTGGCACATGTCAAGGTGACTGAAGATATATAAGCACTTGTTAAGAAGGATGTCACAATCAAATAATTTCTCCCAGAGATATTAACCACAATCATGGGATAAAAAAATTCCATCTTTAGTGACAGGTGTTACTAGGTTTGACAATTATAACCAAAGGGAGTAAATGAGAGTGATGAGTATGTGGCTATCCTGTTTTTTTCTCACTGACATTGTTTTATGTGAAAAGCAGTGAAAAATAGTTGAATACAGCCACTATTGAAAAAAAAAATTGTATGAGGGGCGCCTGGGGGGCTCAGTGGTTAAGCCTTTGCCTTCAGTTCAGGTCATGATCCCGGAATCCAGAGATTGAGCCCGGCGTCGGGCTTTCAGCTCGGCGGGAGGCCTGCTTCTCCCTCTCTCACTCCTGCTGCTTGTGATCCCCTTCTGGCTGTGTTTCTCTTTGTCAAATAAATAAAATCTTAAAAAAAAAAGAAAAGAAAAAATTGTATGAATTTAGAAGGAGGAAAATGAATGCCAGTATATACTTAGAAGACAACAACTATAGTAATTTGACCCCAGGATTTTGGGACTTCTGTAATACTCTATTTCTGGTTTCTCTTCTTGCCAAGCATATGATCAACAGCATTAAGTATTTCTTGGTTCACTCATATATCTTCCTATCCTGAGATAATTACAGAAGCAATAACTTCTGTGGGTCAGGATGATGAAAACCAACATTTGGGTATTTACTTTCTTAATACAAATAAGGATATTGAAAAACACTTCTGCTCTTTCAAGTGCAGTAACAAGTTTCAAGTTATCAGATTCAGAAATTATAACTAGCAACTAATGAATAAAGCATATCCTATATCTGATGTCAGAAAACTGACATCACCCAAAAAAGGTCAGATGAAGGGAAAAAATGGTGCTAAAATTCACTCCATATATTCCACTAGCATAAACCCTGTGTGTCTGAAGAAGATGGCCTACAATCAGGAACTGAGTCATTCGATGACATAATTAATCTCACCCCTCAAAGGCCCTACAGTTA
Source organism: Spilogale gracilis (assembly GCA_004023965.1). NCBI lineage: Eukaryota > Metazoa > Chordata > Mammalia > Carnivora > Mephitidae > Spilogale > Spilogale gracilis. The sequence goes on from PITA01000996.1 coordinate 201,812, forward strand.
AGCTGTGATGTGATGGATACTGGCTTGGTTTGAGTTGCTATTGAAAATTGAGCTCTTCGTACTCCCTCATAGCTAATTTCTCCCTTTACCTGTGTCAGGGGATCAAAAATAATACAAAGAAAAAAAAATAATACAAAGGACAATTAGAAGCTGAAAATAGCAGTCTGCTGCAATGTTAACAATAATAAACCTAGAGATGTCTTTGTTCTCTTTTTCCTTATTTCTAAGTCTTAGAAATAAGATTCCTCTAAAAAATGAAGCTTTTCAGTTTCTTGGGTCTGTCTTCCACACTGGATTCTGTGGAACTCTCTAATCCCCCATGTCACCATTCTCCAAAGAAAACATCAAGGGCAAAGAAGAGACTTCTATGATATTTCTCCAAAAAACAAGGAAACAAAGCAAAAAAACCCCCCAAAATAACAAAGAACATTTAAATGGCCAATGAGTATATGAAAAAAATTCTCACTGTCCCTCATCATTAGGAAAATGCAAATTAAAATCACAATGAGCTATCACATCACATCTGTCAGAATGGCAATATCAACAAAAACAAAAACCAAAAAACAGTCAGTGTTGGTAAGGATGCGGAGAAATTGGAACCATGGCATACTGTTAGTGGGAATGTAAAATGATGCAGGCACTAAGGAAAAGAGTATGAAAGTTTCAAACAAAATTAAAAATAGGACTATCATATGATCTAGCAATCCCACTTTGGGGTATTTATCCAAAATGATTGAAATCAGGATCTTGGAGAGATATATTCATGGTTATGTTTAACACAGCATTATTCACAACAGTCAAGATGTGAATGTAACCTAAATATCTATCAACAGTTGAATGAACAAAGAAAATGTGGCATATACATATAGGAAATATTATTGGGTCTTAAAAAGGAAGGGAATTCTGTCACATTCTACAGCATGGGTGAACCTTTAGGGCTCTATGCTGAGTGAAATAAGGTAGTCATAGAAAGGCAAGTACTGCATGATTCTTCTTATACGAGGTATTTAAAATAGTCCAGTATATAAAATTAAAGAGAAGAATGGTGATTATCTAGGGGCTGGGAAAAGGGGAAAATGGAGAGTGACTAAAAAAAAAAAAAAAATAGGTACAATCACATGGTTTCACTTACTTGTGGTGCATAAGGAGTAATATAGAGGACAGTAGGAGAAAGAAAGGAAATAGGAAATAGGGTAAATCGGGGAGGGAAATGAAACATGAGAGACTTTGGACTCAGAAACAAACTGAGGGTCTTGGAGGGGAAGGAGTGGGGGGATGGCTGAGCCTGGTGGTGGGTACTGAGGGCATGTGTTGCATGGAGCACTGGGTGTGGGTCATAAACAATGAATCTTGGAACACTGAAAATAAATTAATTAAAACAGAGACTTTGGACACAGAAACAAACTGAGGGACTTGGAGGGAGGGGGGTGGGGGGATGGGAGAGCCTGGTGGTGGGTGCTGAGGGCACCTATTGCATGGAGCACTGGGTGTGGGGAATGGGGAATGAATCTTGGAACACTGGAAAAAGAAATTTAAGTAATAATAATAAAAAATACAGGCAAAAAGAAAGAAAAAAAAAAGGCACAAAGTTTCAATTAAGTAAGCTGAAAAAGCTCCTGAGATCTGCCTTACAACATTGTACCCATAGTCAACAATAATATGTTGTATATTTAAAATGTATCAAGAAAGTAGATCTTATGTTGTATGTTATTATAAGAATATATGTATTTTATATTTTGTGTACAATAAAATTATATATGTATATATTTTTAAAAGATTTGATTTATTTGACAGAAACACAGCGAGAGAGGAGACAGAAGCAGACGGAGTGAGAGAGGAGAATCAGCCTTCCCACCAAGCAGGGAGCCTGATGCGAGGCTCAGTCCCAGCTCTCTGGGATCATGACCTGAGCCAAAGGCAGTTGCTTAACCAACTGAGCCACCCAGGTGCCCCAAAATATATATATTTTAAAAAACACATCAAACAACTGAAAAAGTATGATGAAAAATATGTTTCAAGTATCAGAATTCAAAATTCAGAGAGAAAACAGCAAACAGGCTTACCAGAAGATTTATCTGGAATAGGAGATACCTATAACAGTGTCTTCTGTAGGAATATGGTGCTGGAGGTACTCTCCTTTTTGATATATGGAATGATACCACTTGGTCAGTTTCACATTAAGGTCTAATTCATATGCATACTCATTCACTGAACACATAGCTATGCATCTCCTTGTAGGTACAAAGTTTCAGGCATAAAAGTTAACAAGTTAGGCAAAGTCTCTACCTCCTAAAGTTTATGGTTTAGTGGGAGAGAGGTATAAACAATTATTAGGAAAGTAAAGTAATTACAGATGGCAAAAATTGCAATGCTGGCAACAAAATAATGTTTGCTGTCATAGAGAATAAAAGGGAGTAGGAATCTAATTAGAACATCATATTTTGGGAAGGTCTCTGAAGATATTATATAAATTGATACCTGAAAGGTGAGAAGGGTGAGTAGTGTCAAATACATTTGAGAAGAACAGTTTTGACAGAGAAAATAGGAAGTGCAAAATACCTGAGGCAAGAAACTGAAGGCCAGTGTGGATAGAGGATAATACAAAAAAGAAACCACAAGCTGGGGAGTGGGGTGGGGTGGGGTGGGGTGGGTGGGCTGGGTGATATGGGTTATGTAAATGAGTAACCTTTTTTTTCTTTACAGATTTTATTTATTTATTTTAGAGAGCGAGAGCACATGCCCCTGCAAACAGGGAGAGGGGCAGGGCGGGAGGCAGAGAGAAAGGGAGAGAATCCCAAACAGACTCCACACGGAGGTTGAAGCCATAAGTGAGGCTTAATCCCAGAACCCCGGGATCATGACTTGAGCTGAAACCAAGAACTGGTGCTTAACAGACTGAGCCACCCAGGTATACTGGATGAGTAACTTCTGAGGCCATACCCCTGAAATCAAAATGTTGGTTCTTATTTATTTATTTTCTCATGTATTTCTGCCCTATTTATGGTAGATCACAGACATTTTAAGGGGTATTATTTTTGATTCTTCATCTTTGGCATCTACTATCCATACATGAAAATCTTAAATTTCATTTTAAGAGAGATCTGACACAAGGCTTTATAATTTGTTCTTCAGATTTTATTTATTTTTTATTTTTTTTATTTTTTGTTTTTTTAAAGATTTTATTTATTTGACAGAGAGAAACACAGCCAGAGAGGGAACACAAGAAGGGGGAGTGAGAGAGGGAGAAGCAGGCCTCCCGCCGAGCAGGGAGCCCGATGTGGGACTCGATCCCGGGTCTCCAGGGTCATGACCTGAGCCAAAGGCAGTCGCCCAACCAACTGAGCCACTCAGGTGCCTCTGTTCTTCAGATTTTATAAATATTGCCTAGTTCATAGTTACATATGATATAATAGAGTTTAATTAATAGTTTACTTAATTTAGTAGGATGTAAACAACAAAGCACAACTTACAGGAATTTATTTCTCACTTTTTTTTTTTAATTCCATTGTTGGGAAATGGGAATCTAAAAGCTATGAGATGTCATGAAGGGAATATCAACCTGTACTATTGTTTATTTTTCCCTTTGTAGTTCTAATGAAAATGCAGGTTCTGGTGTGCCTGAGTGGTTCAGTCATTAAGGGTCTGCCTTCTGCTCAGGTTATGATCCCAGAGTGCCAGGATCCAGCCCCCCCTGGGGCTCTCTGCTTAGTGGGAAGCCTGCTTTTCCCTGTCCAACTCCCCCTGCTTGTGTTCCCTCTCTAGCTGTGTTTCTCTCTGTCAAATAAATAAATAAAATCTTAAAAAAAAAAAAGAAAAAAAACCCATGAAGGTTCTCTTACATCTTTGACCAGGATTTCCCCCAAATGCTATTTGTTTCTGGGTAGATCAGAGTTAGGAGTATGTATCATAAAAGCTGCCTACAACTTTAGAGCATCCCATCAGGGTGTGACACAAATCCAGTATCCTGGCCTGAACTTTCAGTATATAAGGAAACTTAGTAGAGCCCTAATCTTTTGGTACTAAAAACAGAAATGAAAAGATATTAAGGTAAAAGAACAATTGCTAATGGGGTGGGGAGTATATAGGAAATGACTATAACTTCTTTAATTTGCTGTGAAGCCTCCAAAAAAGCAAAAAACAGTCTCCAAGTTCTTTAATAGTTCTTTTGGGTTTCCAAAACATGAAGCAACTAATTCTTCCTGAAAAAATCAGTATCTTTGTCCCTTACTGTTGTTTCCAGCCAGTTGCTCTATCCATGATCTGTTCATAAACCAACATTTCTAATAAAGATATGGCCAGTAGTTATAACGATTTAAGCATAACTTTAAGACATCCTTCTTCCTCTCAAATAATCACTAAGTTCTTAAATACCAAAACAGGAGACTAAGCTCATTCTTTTCCCAACTATCTCATGTATCCTTTTCTATAAATTATGGAAACTCAGAGAAGTAATGAGCAAGCCACCTGTACTCATAAAGGACAGTGTTTATCAACAAAATATTTTCTCAGATACAATTTTTTTAAGATACAGATCTAAGGAGTTGGGTAACAGACATTGATTGCTTTTTAGTGTTATTGTGTATTCACTTGCTGCCATACTAAATACCATTTGAAGATGGAGATTTCTTTTGAAATTATACATGAGAACACTATAAAGTAATCAATGTTTTCATTTCTCTTTTCTTTTGATTTCACCCTCTTCAGCTCTTCTGTTCAAATGAGCCTGAATGACAAAGACAGGCTGACCCTGTCTTGTTTCTAGCCTTATTACAACCTCTAGAACAGTGCCCAAAGGTTCCTTTTTCAATCTTTGAAGTTTCTTTCTCTTACTTTTTATCACCTTACACTTCTCAAATTTAAACAGGAGGGTGTTGTGCAGCTGAGAGATTACTGAGTTGGCTTGAAGTACAGGAGAAAGAAAGCTATGGAACTTTTTCAGTATGCATTAGTCCTTAAAATGTCTGATAAATTGCTATTCATTCATTTGTGTGCTACCCAACCTTTCAAAGACAAATAACACTATTAACTTTGTTCTTTTTCATAGAATAAGTGGACTATTCCAGAAAACATTAAGATTTATTAATTCACTCATCATTTTCTTGATAAAGACTGAGCTTTGAAAGTAGCTGACTGGGTAAAATAAATAAATACTTTTTGCTACTATACAGAGGGCATTCTTTACCTGCAGAGTGAAAGCAGTTACTTGGCTGAATGAATAAAACCTAAGAATATTTCTATCAATTTGAGACATTTGAGAACAAACGAATGTAGAAAAAGTAAGGCATTCATGGAAATAGCACATAATCAGATTCCAGCATTGACTGTGATAGCTCTGTAATTTATCCTAATTATGTGATCACTAAGAGAAGATTAGGAAAGTATTACATTGGATAAGAGTGCAGTGGGAGAGCCATAAAACCAAGCTCAGTAAGTTACAGTGTTTGGATGTTTGGAAGCCCATTGTCTTCCTTAGTCAAATCAAACTGAGGATAACTCAGTGCATCAAAGGAGAATCACTTTATTGGAAAGACAGTTGAATCTAGCATTCCCAAACAAGGTTCACTTCCCTCTAAGATTCTGCCATCTACTGCTTGGGACATGAGAATTTGAATGACTTACTTAAGTTTCTGTGCCCAGGTTTCTCATCCACTAATGGGGTTATTAATAGTACTATCCATAGGGGTGCCTGGGTGGCTCAGTCATTAAGCAT
>PITA01000996.1:207621-221570 GCA_004023965.1 Spilogale gracilis
TTTTTTAAAAAATAGTATTATCCATTAGGATTGTTGGTTAAAATTAAAGGAGATAACACTTAGAAAAATGCCCAGAATACTTTAACTGTGATTATTAATGCTGTTCCTACAGCTTAGCCCTAACGGGGTACTCTTGTTCCTGTAGGTGCTTCTCTTTAAGTGGTTGCTTGAATATTTTTCCCAAATAATCTGTACCTGAGAGATACTAGAATGGGTCATTCAAGCAAAACTTTACTAAAGACTCAGAACTAAAAAAAAGAAAAAAATCCTGAGCTATTACATGCGAGTAGATCATTTGGCTTGTAAAAGGGAGGTCATTTATACTCAGTTTGGACTCCCCATATCTAAGCTGCTGGTCATGGAAACATGGTGAAAGTCCTCATAAAATCATTTCTTTTTCTTTCCTTTTTTTTTTTTTAAGAGTGGGAGAGAGTGGCATGGGCAAGGCAAAGGAAGAGGGAAAGAGAGAATCTTAAGCAGGCTCCAAGTGCCAAGCATGACACCAGGCTCAAACTCATGACCTTGAGATTATGACCTGAGCCCAAATCGGGAGTTGGATGCTTAACTGACTGAGCCACCCAGGTTCCCCAGTAAGTTCATTTCTCAGTAATCCTTAGGGGGGCTTCAGTGCCTCAGACTTTAGGTGAAAAGGGTCCTGTTTATCTATTTGAGGTATTAAAGCCCCCATTTAAAATTTTGGATTCCTTTTTCAAGACTTCCTGATTCCATTGATGATACAGAAAATTTCTTCTTTGCCTTTCAAGGGAAGATTCACCATCACCTGTGGGTTGGACCCTTACCCTGTGGCCACAGATCCATTGCTATCATGGTGTAACATGACAATATGGCACTTGCTAAATGGGAGTTACCTTTCCCAACTTCCTTCCACAGGGCAGCAAAGAAGGACAAGATATGACAGAGCAGGTTATGAAAATGGGGAATCCTTGCAGAGAAAACTAAAACTAATCAGGCAAAACCTTTTTCCCTTACTGGCAGGTTCAGGTGTGAGGAATGTCTAATCATTCCTCTGGATTTAGAGTGAAGTCTGTGCAAAAATGCTTTGTTGTAACTTTAGTCTTTAGTATAGCAAGTTTAATGAAAGTTAGTTTATTAGATAAGCCAGTTAGTAACAGTGCCCAAATGGAAATGCAGGATGTGCTAGGAAAACCTAATGGATTGTGGACCAGGCCATGTGACCCTTGCCTTGAAGAGGACTTTGGTAAGATATTTTGGCTAAATAGAGGATAGCAAGAGTCAAGCACTGTAGCCATAAGGCAGAGAGGATCAGGAGAGGTTTCCACAGTGTGATCAAGAATAAAGAGAAGGCAGTGCAATGCTCTAGTTCATAGTCATTAATGATGTGAGTGACTGAAACTGTGAACAGACACATGGCCAAAAGCTGAGAAAGAGACCAAAACTTTTGAAGGCTGCTATGTCTTCCATACACAACTGCAGGCTTAGAAGGGAAAAGATTTGTTATTTTGAGCTGACTTCAGACACATGAGACCAATACTTGTGAACATTCCTGCTTAAAATGTTCAGACAGATCAAAGAGTGGCCATGCATGTGGAGTTAAAACAAAAGAGGAGTTACAATAGAAAAAAATGTGTTAGGACAAGATTCACATACAGAAAAAAGATAGAATCTAAAGTGTGGTTATTCTTTTTTCACATCTCTTCAGAAACAGAAAAAAAAAAAGAATAACAAGAGAAGATGAAGTAGGAGATTGTCCTCTATCTAAAAGTGTTTATAGATAACCCTTTGGAGAGCACAGTGGTAGAGTGGCAGGGTTAGAAGGTACACGTTCTTTTACTATGATGACATTGAGGAGAAACTGAAGGCACTGCCACCTGGCTGGCACTTAAGTATCTGTTGTGAACTTAGGCATTCACCACTGAAAATGAGTAATGGACCTGCATTAAAGAGATAACTTTGCTTTCTGTATAATATATAAAAGGAGGTAATGAAATTAAACCCTTACCCATCTTATCCAGATTGTGCTGGCCTCAGCTATTTGCCTGGCTTTGAGCAATGACCCAGAAATTAAATGCTTTATCCACAGAGAATTAGAATTAAAACACACCTGAGAAGTGTCTAGGCTGAAGTTCCATCTTCAAAAGTGTAGACACACAGTGTCTACAACTGTCTATCTTTACCATTGTTGTTATAAAATGTTTTCTCTGTCATTAAAAAAAAAACTTTAAATTTTTGATATAAACTAAAAGCTAGGCCATAATGAACTTTGTGTTCCAGCTTTGCTTCTACCTGGCTGTGTGTCTGATGCAGGCAGTTCATCTCTCTGAAGTCAGCGTCCTCCCTTAAAGGAAGGCATTGGACTTAACACATCTTCTCCCTTCTAAGGCTGCATGGTTCTACACGGGAAGCATGGTTCATGTTCACCTTTTATGTTTCTTTTTGCCTTCCTGCCCCGTTGTTGTCAGGCAAGACTATTAGACTTTCTTGCTATTGTGGTCTGAGTAGAGGTGATAATGGTTCACTTTCAGACAGAAACATAGAAGTATAGGGTGAGAACATCATGAAGACTCCTCCTCACAGTAAATATAGTCGTTGTACCTTCCACATGATGCATTCTCAGATGGTGGAACCTCTACTGGCCTAGGTCCCTGAGTGACAGAATAGAACAAAATTTACCTACCAAGTAAATGACCGTGTTGTATGAGCAAGAAGTGAATCTTTGCTATCATAAGTCATTGAGATGTTGAGGTTGTTACTATAGCATCATCTAGCTGCCGTAAGTATTAAATATTCTTCATTCTTAAAATGATTTCTGAACATAAGCATGTTTCCTGTCCCATTTTCCTATTTCTGTGTTATGCAAGTTATGCAAGGCAGTCACATTCTTTTATTTAAGATTTTATTTATGTATTTGAGAGAGAGCATGCATCCAAGAGCATGAGTGGGAGAAAGGGACAAAGGGAGGGCAGACTCCCCACTGAGCAGGGAAACTGACAAACTCCATCCTGGGACCCTGAGATCATGACCTGAGCAAAAGGCACCTGCTTAAATGACTGAGCCACCCAGGTACCCCAAGACTGTTAAATTCTTAATCATGCACACTGTTAGTTTGTAAAAGCAGCTTACAATAGAGGTCACGTGTGATTTAAAACATGTTATTTTGAAAGTATTTTATAGGTAAATGGATTCATATAACTAGGAGAGATGTTTGAAAATGTTTACTGAAATATCTCAAAAATATTCAATAATATATATCTCAATTTAAAAATGAAGACAACGGGACACCTGGGTGGCTTAGTTGGTTAAGCGACTGCCTTCAGCTCAGGTCATGATCCCAGAGACCTGGGATCAAGTTCCATGTGGGGCTCCCTGCTCAAGAGGAAGCCTGCTTCTCCCTCTCTCACTTCCCCTGCTTGTGTTCCCTCTCTGGCTGTGTTTCTCTCTGTCAAATAAATACAGTCTTTAAAAAAAATGTAGACAACAGCTTATGGTCATTTAATAATCATCTGTGGGTGATGAGTATTAATTAAAGTTCAATTTCTATGATTTTCTAAAACCTTTTAAGGCTAATCTCTATGTTCTTAGAATGCAGATAATGTTTTTACATGTAGGATTCCAAGGTAACTTGAAATTTTTTAATGTTTTTGGCTAATTTTATGTGGTAGATGTTTTAGTAGTTCCCCAAAACTTAAAATTTCTCTATTTTATTTGGGAAAAAATAGAGGTACTACAATTATTCCCTTCCCTCAAGCTTATGACAGTTGACTTAGAAAAACTCAATCAGTGCTTAAAATAGCAGAGGAAAAATGATGAGCCCCTTAAGTCACTATATAATCAGCTTTTTCAAGATGAAGATAAAAATTGTAAACATTATCTTGCATCTAGGAAACTCAATTTAAAATCTAGACATATTAGATGAATTTTCCTTGGTCATATGGTAAAATAATATTGAATTAAGACTAATAATATGTTTATTTTTTTTTAAAGATTTTATTTATTTTGACAGAGATAAACACAGCCAGAGAGGAGCAGTGGGGAGTGAGAGAGGGAGAAGCAGGCTTCCCGCCATGCAGGGAGCCCGATGTGGGGCTCCGATCCCGGGTCTCCAGGATCATGACCCGAGCCGAAGGCAGTCGCTTAACCAACTGAGCCACCCAGGTGCCCCAATATGTTTATTTTTAAGTATTATTTATTTCTTTGAGAAAGAGAATGCACAAGCGGGGGGGGGAGGGGCAAAGGAGAAGATGACTCCTCACTGAGCAGGGAGCCTGATGCTGGGCTGGATTGCAGGACCTCAGCTGAGATCATGACCTGAGCCGAAGGCAGACACTTAACTGACTGAGCCACCCAGGCACCCCAAGACTGATAATGTATATTTTAACAAATGTTTTTTCATTCAGTCCTAATAACTGTTAAGATGTAGGAACTGAGAGTATGTGGACAAAAGTTATTACTCCTTCTGTTCTATAGTTAAGGTGATGCTGCTGACAGATGGCAATCCCACAACAAAAATCTAGTTTTCCCTATTTTCATCAGGCAAACTCCACTCACCTTTATGACTTCAAGTCGTCTTTAACCTGTTGCACCAGGACAGATTCTTCAGTTGCTTTATAACGTAGTACTTTCTTTTTTTGTGCTTTTCATAAGTTGAAATACTTTATTTTATAATTATGCAGTAAGTACTACATAAATTAATGACAGATTTTGTTAACCTATTGCTTTTTTCACCTGAAATTTCTCTTCTGTGCTGCTGTATTGTTTTAGGTTGCTCAATCTAATGATAAAATTAAATTATATGGCTAAATTCACTTTTATTTTCAATTTTTCTGAGTATGTCAGATCGGTGAGAAGATACATATCTTTAATATTATGTTGGGATGCATTTTTTTTTTTTCTTCCAAGGTATGTTCCCTTATAGCAGGCACTCAGTGGTCAATGACTGTTTTAAATATGAAAAGTAAATGTTTGTATCTATTTCTCTTCCTTTCTATTAACTTGTTTGTCATGACTAACTCACATGAAAAGCTGGATTGGCATGCTATAAACACTATAAAATAATTTGTCACGTAGTTAAACATTGCTAAATATTTCAAGGTATTTCTAACATCAAGGAGTTAGCTTGGTGTCTCAAAAGCCTGTGAAGGAAGCATTTGTTGAAATTAAGCCTCTATTTACTCATCATAGGCAACTTGAAGTTTCAGAATTACTTTCATGCAAGGCAATACTTCCAGTTTCCTTTCTTCACTCCTTACCCTTGCAACTTTATGGCTGGTTTGATTTTTCTCTGACATATATCTGATCCTGTCACTTCCCTGTTCAAAAACCTTCCAGAACTATCCTGTGGTTATAGGGCAAGTCCAGACTTCCCAGTCTAGCACTTGTCATTCTCCAAAATGATGACAAATCTGTTTCTCAGTCACTTTTTTACTGTTCCCCTAAATCAAAGTCTGTGTTCCTGCTGTCTCCTACATCTCAGTCTACTCATGTCATTCCCCTTTTCCTTTTATTCTTTGTTTTCATCCTACCTCATTCTTCTTGATTTTTCATTTTATTCTATGGCATCTTCAAATCAGGAGCTCATTCACTACCTGCCCAGAAATCTTTCCCTGGCTTGTTTTCCCCATTTGTAGCTGAAAGTAACCTAAACCCAACCTAGCCATACACCCACCATTTGAATTTCTCTGAACTTAATTGCAGTGTCCATTTATGCTTCCCTGTTTGGTTCGGACTTGGTATACACACATTGTATCCAGTAACATATAATAAAATAAGGGCATAAAGTGTGATTGAAACCTTTTAAAAAACTGGCCTTGGGGCGCCCGGGTGGCTCAGTTGGTTGGGCGACTGCCTTCAGCTCAGGTCGTGATCCCAGAGACCCGGGATCGAGTCCCACATCAGGCTCCCTGCTCGGCAGGAAACCTGCTTCTCCCTCTCTCCATCTCCCTGCTTGTGTTCCCTCTCTGGCTGTGTTTCTCTCTGTCAAATAAATAAAATATTTAAAAAAACCCAAAAACTGGCCTTAAATGTGTTGTAAATGGGGAAAAAAGAAACATTTAAAATAGTCTCAGATTTTAAAAAGTCTCCTCAGCAAATGATTGATTTGGGGATTGTGAGATTTTACAAAATGGGATTTTGTGATGAGCAAAGTAAAATACAGAAATATTTTCCCCTAATTATCATTAGTAAGTGTAGTAAAGGAAAAAAAAGGGTTATTATTTTATCTGTCAGATTCTTATCTCTTATAAGTAGCATCATTATCAGTTTAAAGCCTTACTAAATAAAGCCATATATGCATGCATTTAAGGGAAGTCATATCTCTGGTATTTTAAATAATTTTCTCTTTCTTACAAAGTACAATTAGTCACTCTGTAGAATTTGAGTTTGAGGAAGATTAGGAAGATTTTACAATTAATCAGGATGGTATCACTTTTTCCATTTTGTTCCAGTGATTACTATAAAAATGAAACCCATGAAATCCTCTAAAGAAATAAGAGTATTACTTTTACCTGCCATCTAGAAAAACAAAAAACAAAAAAAAACAAGACAACAACAAAATACCCGTCAGGTTAGGGGTACCAGCAATGAAATAGGAGACAAACTGATGTGGAAAACATAGTGTTCCCTTTCTGAAATGGTAATTTTCAGGAAAAAAGGAAAATGGAATTTTTTGAAAGTGAATGCAGTTTTTAAATGAGTACAGATAGTGGAATTTAATTTCCTTAAACTCACAAATCTTGTTACATAGCTTCTTTCAGGAAAAACAAAGGAATAAAAATGATTTTTAGCATTATAAACTGGTATAAATTTGGACAAAGATCAAATGTTTGCTGTGTTCCTTGATTAATTTACTTGATTATTTTCCTTTTACTATGCACACATATTTATTAATTTATGCAATTAGTTCTTCTCCTGTACTTTTTACAGTAGTTCTCTGGCCATGCTAACTACCAAAAAAGAAGAGGTTGGTTTCCCATCTTTAAGCAATCTCTGTGATGACAGGCAGAGAAACTTGGTTACCATACTCTTGAGTCACCTATTCCAGTTTCTCCTTGATCTAATACTTTTAAATTTGGGGCAGACCCTTCAGAACTTAAAACTCTGGAAATGAAACATTTAGGCATAAAAGGGTTTATAGTCCTTGAGATTCTATATCCACACATTCAGTATCTCTCTCAATACCTTTTTTCATTGATGTAAGGCATTGGTTTAATTTGCAGAGCTGAGGACATCATTAACTGCAGCTTCAGATAAAGCATTACAAAAAAATAATAAAAGTTCTAAAGCATAAAACTTATAACACTCTGAAAACTTGAAACTTTTAACTTCTCCCATCATTATTCCAAAGTTCCAAATCAAAAGTGAACTTAGACTTTTAAAAAAAAGGTTGTCTATTCGTTGAACATGATTTCCCACAAGCTTCTCCTTAATTATTATTTTATAAGTTGCATCTTTTATTGGGCAGGGTGTCATTAAAGAAGTTCTTGAGGAACTTACAAACACTGTCATCCTGATCCAGGTTGAGTGTCCTTAATTTAAAGCTTACAAGCACATTTACTTCTTTTTTTTTTTTTAAGATTTTATTTATTTATTTGACAGAAAGATCACGAGTAGGCAGAGAGGTAGGCAGAGAGAGAGGAGGGAGCAGACTCCCTGCTGAGCAGAGAGCCCGATGTGGGGATGTGGGCCTTGATCTCAGGACCCTGAGATCATGACCTGAGCCGAAGGCAGAGGCTTAACCCACTGAGCCACCCAGATGCCCCAAGCACAGTTTATTTCTGAGTTCAGGTATTCTCAATTTATATAAACTCTTAATTGTATTTATGGTGATGAATTCCATCATAAACATAAACACTTGCTTATATAATACCAGTGGCCATTCAGTTCTTTTTAATTGAGAATAAAATTCTTAATTCACATATTCAGATCTACTTTTTTTTTTTAACACCTGCTCCTCCTACCTACCTTGTTCACGCAGTCAATATTTCTTTCTTGGGTAGGTACAAAGCTTTCCCAGTGTTGAGAATCTATTATACATTCTTTGTCATGAACCAGAGTGAATTTCTAAAATACAACTTTACTTAAAACTCTCATGCCTTTGTGTTGCTAGGATAATGTCTAAACTCTTTATAAAGGCAGCCAAGTCCTTAGTGAGATGGTCCCTTTGTAAATGTTTGAAGCCTAATAATTGTTATCCAGCCATCCGTTATGTCTCGAGTGTCTAGTAAGGTGTCCAGAAATTCTAAACATGTATTTGGGTTGGAATGACCATTTGTGGAATGCCTGTTGAAATGAGTCATGATGTGGCTCAGTTGGTTGAGCGACTGCCTTCGGCTCAGGTCATGATCCCGGAAACCCGGGATCAAGTCCCATATCGGGCTCCCTGCTTGGCGGGAGGCCTGCTTCTCCCTCTCTCACTCCCCCTGCTTGTGTTCCCTCTCTGGCTGTGTTTCTCTCTGTCAAATAAAGGTCAGCTTTGTATAGTATCTCTGTTTAAATTATACACGCAGCTCTGTCGTCTCTTGCACCTTCATCAATGACAAGCTCATTTTCACTGGAGTTTGAAAGAAACCCCGGGGCAAAAGCTGACCTCAGTGTGAGCTTCTCTTCTGACTTTCTACTTTTACTTTGTTTGGAGGCCTCTGAATATTTATTTTTAAATTTCTCCTTAGCTCAGCAAAGGTATTAGAGTGTTTTGTTTAAATATATTTTAGCTAGTGTTATTAGTTGTTTTGGCAGGGGGGTTTATTCAGGTTATCTCTTTAGTCATGCTTCAGGAAACAGAATTTTCTCCTTGATGCCTTCTAGCTGAAATCTTTTACCTTTCTTTATGAAACTCCCAATGGCAACAATTTCTTTAGAAAATGGACACTTTCTAATCTGGGATTCATTTGCTTTCTCTGTCTACTCCAGTAACAATTGACCCCCAAAATCCTTAACTTTCTACTTCTTGGGTTTCTACTACAGGACTGTCTCATTACTTTCCATAATTCTGACTCATACTTCTCAGCTTTTTTTACTGAATCATCTTTTTCTGCTGACTCTTATTTTTCTTGTTCCCATATGTAATGATTAATTTTTTGTGTCTCCTTGCCTAAGCTGCAATGCCCAGTTACTAGGTCAAACACCCATCTAGATGTTGCTGATGTTACTTTCTAGATGTGATTAACATTTAAGTTAGTAGTTTTGAATAAAGTCCATTGCCCTTCTTAATGTGGCCTGGCCACATCCAATCGGTTGATGTTTGCCTTAAGCCAAAAGACTAAGCTCTCCTAAAGAAGGAATTCTGACTCTACGTTGCCTTCAGACTTAGCACTGCATCAGGTATCACCAGCATTTCCACCCTGAAGACCAGACCTAGAGATTTAAAACTAGCTTGTCCCCACAATCACATTAGCTAATTAAAAAATATTTAAAATTCATATTTAATAAAATTAAAACTAAATTTTAGTACTATATGTACACACACACGTGTGTGTGTGTGTGTGTGTGTGTGTGTGTGTGTGTGTGTGTGAGATTTGTTTCTCTGGAGGATCCTAATACAGATTTTGGTACTTGGAAAGTAGGGTTCTTCTCTAACAAATATCTAGAACATGGTTTTGGAATTGACTAATAGAGGCTAAAACAGTTTGAGGAGCATGATTAGAAAAAAAGAAAAAAAATGTCCTTACATAGGTTGTTGGTAGAAACATGGAATTCATGGGAGATTCTGGTGAAGGTTCAGGGGGAAAAAAGATGAGAACTATAGAGAAAACATTTTTTTGTCTTACAGGATGCATATGTCATCATGAACCTGGAAATACAAAAGTTAAAGGAGCTTCTGATGAGGTTTCAGTTGGAAATGAAGAAGATATTATTAGAAGCTGGAGCTGAGATTTCTAAGCAATATATTGATGATGCAGCTTGGTTTTTCTGCTGCCTATGACAAAATTTAGGAGAGAAATAAATTGGAGAAGAACTGTTAAGCAATAAGAAACTGGCACTTGGTGTGGAAGATTCTCTACTTACCAAGATTGCGTGCTCTGGAAACAGCACCCTTTGCTAAAGAGATTATGGGTGTGACTGGTGGATCCAGTCAACCATCTCAGGAAAAGTCTAGGTATAGAGATGCTATTATCCTAGAGAAATCTGTGAAGAAGTTCTTGTGTAGCAGCTTGAGCTAAGCTTATTATGCATTTCTACCTTTGTGTCTCTTCAAAATGCATCTAAATAGAAAGTCCCTATACCTATCATTTTCATATATAATTCATCTTGATTAAATACCTTTTTATTCACTCTTCAATTTCAGGTTAAACTTTCCCTCTGCATCACTGTTGTATTTAGTTTATCCCAAAGCAAGTTTCAGTAATTCTACCTTAATATTCTGTCATCCTTAGTTCAGACTCTCTATGTACTATAGTATGTCGTCTTAAATTGGGAAGCAGCACTTTATAGCATTAGAGTTAAGTTTGATTTCTAGATGTCAGGGGCATTAAACTTCCAGAATCCCTTCCAGAATAAAAACTTTTCCCTAAAATTCAGATCTGATAATGTCAATTTCCTAATTAAAAACTAAATTAAAAAAACTTAGAAGGCTTCTTAGCTCATACAAAAATCTTTAAACTCTTTATATTTATTGTCACAGCTCTTGCACCTGCTTATTCCTCTAGCCTCTCTATTCTACTTGCATCTTGTACACAAGTAACACTGTATTATTTTTATTTTCCTAAAAACACTACTTTTTTTTTTTTTTTAATGCGTGTTCTCTCTGCTCACAAGATCTTTCTGTCAGTTCAACTGCCTGGCATACATTTTTTAAAGTCAAAGACTAGGATCCTCTATTCTGGGAAGTAGTTCCTGAATTCACATACTTACTCATTTTCTCTATTCTTTGTAAACAATGACCAGTGTCTGTTGGAACATGTATTATATTTATATGTTTAAATGTATTTATCTTAGGTAATAATGTAAATTTCTTAAATATAA
Organism: Spilogale gracilis; assembly: GCA_004023965.1. Taxonomy (NCBI): domain Eukaryota; kingdom Metazoa; phylum Chordata; class Mammalia; order Carnivora; family Mephitidae; genus Spilogale; species Spilogale gracilis. The sequence continues at coordinate 218,560 of PITA01000996.1, forward strand.
GGATTGCATGGTTTTCATTTTGATTAGAAGGCATGGACTTTGTTTCAGAGTCAATAAATCCTTACTTGAGTGAATGAGCATAGTGATTACATACAAACTAGATGATTCAAGTCACAGCAAATGAAAAGTCTTATGGAGCACATGGATTGAACCTAAATGCTGGGCAAATTATAGTTTGCCATTAGGTGTTGGTAACTATAAGACATTTTTGGAGGACTCAAATAAAAATTAAATCATAAACATTTAAGTGGCAATGACTAGGTACTAATTGAGTCATATATATACACATATAGTTGTATAGGATCTATGATTAAAAACATTTAGTCCACTATGATATTGAGAAAATAACCAGAGATTTCTCAATTTTTTATTATACTTATATTTTCCAGAAAATATATATAACCATATCTAATTAAGTCACTGTTAAGGCTTGCTGACCCACAAGTGACTTATTTTTACATGATTGTCTGTATCGATGGGTGGAGTCATATGTCTTGATTTTGAAATTTAAATAATTCAAATAATCATAATTTCCAACTTTGTAGTGAAGGGGCTCCTCCCTATAATCTTAAAGTTTACCATATTCACAACCTTTCCTCTGTTATCAAATTGTTGTATACCTTGAATATTCATATCACTTCTGGTTGCCTCGTTTATAAGATGGCAGTAACTGTTTATATATATACTATCTCCCAGTAATGTTGCAAAGTATAATGAGACACGAAAATGTGAGAAAACACTGAAATATTTTAAGCATTTTTGTAAGTCTACCCTTTTTTAGCTTCAAGAGGAGTATGTTGTTTTCCTTGAACTGGTTATAAACCAAAAAAAAATCAGTTTTTGTTATTTTTGTAGGAACCATATAGCATTCCATAAACATATACAACTGGAAAAAAGAACTTCTATAATCCATCAGAATCTGTCTTTATTAACTTAGTAGGCAGTTAGGTGATATTAAATTATCAGGTGAATTTCAATTTCATAACTCCATTTTCATGCTGGCATCTGTACCAATGCAAAGATGCTGTAATGAAACTGCCATGAATGGAGGTATTTTACACAGCTCTAAAAATGTTTTGTTTTAGGTAAATCCTCAGATTATTTTGATTTTACATAGTTATTCAACACTTTTTTGACTTGTAGAATATTCTATTGCATGTGAAACCAACCCTTTTCTTTATAAAGCACAGGTTGTTTTGACTTAAAAAGATCCACTCCAGAATCCAAATGCTTCATACTGCCCAATAGGATAGTTGTAGGGAAGTTAACCAAAGCTTGTTAAATGTTATCTTCAGTTACCCTCCAGTTATTAGAATTTCTTAAGAAAACCTGATACTTCCTTTTTACCTAAAGCACCTGTACCATTACTATGTGCCATAGCAGCACTGTTCTGTCAGTGTGTTTTCTTCTTCTCCATTGGAATCCTCTTCGTCAGTATGAGCTGTCGGCTTAGATCTAACTCTTTCTGCATTTCTGCACATGTGGAACAGAAGTCAAGTCCCTGAGCACATTTCAAAGCCTCTGGTTTGCCCTTGAAGTTTTAAGTTTTATTTTTTTTCCAGAGGGGAGAGATTGTGATACTGAAGATGGTCATACTTCCTGCATTTCTTATTCTTCATAATGTTCCAATTAGCTATAAGAGAAATTATATATATCATACATGGTTGAAGAATGTTTGCTTACTTCAAAATTTTTGTTAGTAGCCTTGAAACATATCGATTCAGTCACAGTCTGGCCATTAATTAGTTGCAGATAAATTTGGCTGAGATTGATCTTTTGTCTATATTAATTACTCAGATTAAAAATAATCATCTTAAATGCAGTATTTCGGTCTTGGAATCAAGTACTAAGGGAACAATCCCTTTTGTGCACTTTTATTTTTTTTAATTTTTTTTTTATTGTTACTAAAATTTTTTTTCCAGTGTTTCAAGATTCATTCCCCATTCCCCACACCCAGTGCTCCACGCATTAGGTGTCCCCAGTACCCACCACCAGGCTCTCCCATCCCTCCACCCCCCTCCCTCTAAGTTCCTCAGTTTGTTTCTGTGTTCAAAGTCTCTGTTGTTTCGTTTCCCTCCCTAGATTACCCTAGTTCCCATTTGCTTTCCTTCTGCCACTGTCCTCCAGTTTGCCTCTCATGCACCGCAAGTAAGTCAGACCATGCGATACTTGACTTTCTCTTCTTGGCTTATTTCACTCAGCATAATCTCTTCCAGTCCAGTCCATGTTGCTACAAAAGTTGGGTATTCATCCTTTCTGACGGAGGCATAGTATTCCATTGTATATATGTACCGCATCTTCTTTATCCATTCATCTGTTGATGGGCACCTTGGCTCTTTCCACAGTTTGGTGATTGTGGCCATTGCTGCGATGAACATTGGGGTGCATATGGCCCTTCTTTCACTACATCCGTATCTTTGGGGTAAATGCCCAGTAGTGCAATTGCAGGGTCATAGGGTAGCTCTATTTTTAATTTTTTAAGGAATCTCTACACTGTTTTCCAAAGCGGCTGCACCAGTTTACATTCCCACCAACAGTGTAAGAGGGTTCCCCTTTCGCCGCAGCCTCTCCAACACTTGTTGTTTTCTGTCTTGTTAATTTTGGCCATTCTGACTGGAGTAAGGTGGTATCTTAGAGTGGTTTTGATTTGAATTTCCCTGATAGCTAGTGACGCTGAACGTTTTTTCATGTGTCTGTTGGCCGTTTGTATATCTTCTACGGAGAAGTGCCTCTTCATGTCTCTTGCCCATTTTTTGATGTGTTCTTTTTGGGTGTTGAGTTTGAGTAGTTCTTTATAGATCTTGGATACCAACCCTTTGTCTGTAGTGTCATTTGCAAATATCTTCTCCCATTCTGTGGGTTGCCTCTTTGTTTTGTTGATTGTTTCCTTTGCTGTACAGAAGCTTTTTATTTTGATGAAGTCCCAGAAGTTCATTTTCGCTTTTGTCTCCTTTGCCTTTGGAGATGTGTCTTGAAAGAAGTTGCTGTGGCCGATGTCAAAGAGGTTACTG